>JAODKE010000037.1:12872115-12888853 GCA_026779605.1 Mormyrus hasselquistii
CCCCCCCAGCAGAACGCAAGTGCAGGAATTTCCCTTGAGCGCAGAGAACGGACAAAGGAAATGTACTTTCCGCGCAACCGCAAACATGACGTTGGGAGGAGAAAAATACATTGGAGAAGGTGATATTATAATGAACACACACTAGGGTGGGTCAAAAAATTAAAGTATGATAAATGTTTTGTGCACATCAGTTTTCTTGTTCCTTTTGGCCACCATATACTGTGAAAAAAGTTTGAAGTGACAATTTTAATATTTAATACTGCCTCATTGAGGGCAACATGCAAACGTGCAAAAATAACTGAAATAAAGTCTCATGTATTAATTGTATTTGTATACAAACAACTGAATACAACATTAATTATTGTAACAAGGATATTATTCAATATTCATCAATTTCAAAGTGGACATTTTTACTTTCTCACATAAATGAAAACATCTAAAGTGTCCAAAACTGCATTAAAGTTAGTTGCCGAAACAACAATAAATCAACAAAAAGTTGTTGGGCACTCGGTATATACTCATAGTACTGCTGTTCATCAGTTCTCATTTTACTTCAAACACTAATCAGTCACTGGAATTGTTCAAGAAATGTCGACTTGTTAACGTTCGGGAATCTCTTGCGATGGGTCTCTACGACTTGATACAAATATTGTTTTTCATCTCCACACCTCGTCAAGGACGAGTTGAAATTGCTAGCCAGGGCAAAAAAAATGATGTGCCCTTGAACTTCTTGATCACAAGTTTTTTGGTAATGTATTGTGACCCACCCTAATGCACACGCAGCTCTGTGTCCTGTGCTCACGAGTTTCACTTTTGTGCTTCAGAGTGGCATATTTACATGTGTGAGTTTTGAATTTGATGTGACGCCATACAACAGGAACTCGGCCACAAAATGGGGGAACATGTAACGTAACAGAAGGAGGTTGCCAAGTTCTCAGACGCATAGCGTGTAAAAGTCTCCAACGGTCTGTTTGACTCACTCTGTTCCAGCATGACTGTGCCCCGGTTCACAAACCAAAGTCCATAAAGAAATGGTTGGGTGAGTTTGGTGTGGAAGCACTTGACTGGCCCACACAGAGTCCTGACTGCAAGCCCATCTAATACCTGTGGGATGAACTACAATGTAGATTGTGACCCAGTTCTTTACGTCCACCATCAGTGCCTGACTACACAAATGCTGTTCTGAATCAATGGGCAAAAATTCCCACGGACACAATTCAAAATCTTGTGGAAAGCCTTCCCAGAAGAGTGGCATCTTTTTGTTATGGTCCATAGACGGTAGGTTATAGCTGCAAAGGGGGCACCAACTCCACATTGAAGCCTGTGGATTTAGAATGGATTCAAAAGTTCCTGTAGGCGTAATGATCAGGTGTCCCTGGTGATGTGATTTTGTTATAAATATAGCGATGTGATTTTGTTGTAAAAAATATTGGGGTATTTATAAAGCAAAAAAGGAGTTCATAAATCTCTCTCAAACCAGTCTTCGAGTGATTTAAACAGCAAGGATGATTATGATTGTTTTAGAGAATGAATGCAGTGCTCATGCAAGCAGCAGAGGTAAAACTTCAAAAAGATTTTCAAACACAAATGCAAAGCTTGATGAGTTTTTTTCCTATGACAAAGTAACAGAGTAAAAATATTTTAGCGAAACTTTAACCTCCTGCGCTATAATGTCCACACAGAATTGAAAGTAACAAAAAGCCGTATTTTAATATAGCTGGCTAACGATGTAAGAATTGCACGTGCATAACATGCAGTGTTGGTATTAATAATGCATTTCATCCAGCCCTATAACTCACTGCAACCATTTTTCGAATTCAGTACAAAACAACCTGCCTCTCGCTGTGATGCACCCTGAGATTCAAGTCCAGCTCAAGTCATGTGATGTAGTAATACCATAATATTAGAGAAAGCTTATTTTACTCAGCTACAGTATATGTTAACTTGTATTAAGTTTACATTTGTCCAGGATTTTCTGCATTTAAATTGCATTGTTTTACATTATAATAGTATCTTCGTTTGCAATTTATAATTGGCACAGTACTTCTCAAAGACTAACAAAAAAGTACAAAAAAAGGTCGTAAATGTTTTGCCTATCTTAATTATAAAGAATTTAATAGTATTTATAAGTAAGTCAATCCATTCATCCATCTACTAACTATTTATATACACATAATGAACACTTAATTCAGGCCAGAATGTTAATTTTATCGTTCACATATCATTTAGACTAATCAAGCATAAGAGTTAAGCTCCTTTTTGAAACATAAATTAAAAATTCCATGCTAACAATAACGCTTATTTTTACAGATACTTTATCTAGCAAATTGAAAGGAAAGGCGCTCTCAATATCCATCAAGTCATCATGTCACCAAAAGTTCACAACTGTAATTATCATGCAGTATAACATCACAGAGAAAGCTTCTGTCTTGATTGGGCATCCATTTCCCTGCATTCTTGTGTTATCTGCCTCTGAAATGAAAGGGAAATACCTTCAGTGAGAATTCACTCAAACCTGTTATTTTGTATTCAAAAATGCATCAAGTGTTGACTGTTTTATAATCATAACTAATATTCATTACCTATATCAAAAGAATGTATCCAGCGAGCAGGATTACTTAGCCCTGGCTGTGTTTCCCTGAGGGCTAGATTTCATCGTCAAGGCCACTGGCTTGAGATAGAATTTACCGGAAAGGTTCCCACAATAACATTTGCCGAGGGAGGTGTTAAGCGCTGGGGTTGGACCCCGATGACCACAATCAGTCACACGGCCCAGATTAAACTGTACTTTGGTCCCTCAGTTCGGGGGCCTGTATCAGGTCTATTTAAACCCAGTAACACATCTGCAGCCCATTCTAGATCAACAACAACAAATTTAAGGTAACAAATTTAAATTTATGGTAACAAATTTAAATTCTATTCATTCTTCATTGAAATTAAGACAAGAGTGATACCAAAATACATAATATTAGTAATTTAGGTGCATCTCTGTCAGCTGGCTGCTATGATCGGAGGTCTTACCCAGTGCTGCGTCTCTTACCTTTAATAAAGAGGGTGATGATATGGCCAGCAGCAGATTGCCCCTTGCAATGCGCATTACACTGATAAAACCCAGTGTCATTCAACACTAGTGACTTAATCTCCAGCTCAGTATGTCTTTGTGTGCTTTTATCCGGTATGTTATTCTCTGATATCATTGTAATATATCTCTGTTCATCTTCTAGTTCTTGACAGTCAGTATTTCCATGACGTTTACACCAAAAGGCTGTAATTTCACCACAGTCCCCTTCATAGTATGTAATGTTACAAGTGAGATGCAGTTTCTCTCCTACAGATTTGTTGAATGTTTTTTTTTTATAAGAAATAAAGAAAGAGCCTGTGGAAAGATGAAAAGGCCACATGATCAGAAACAGTATGCTAAAAAGTATTTTTCTTTTTCAAGATTGCTCTCTATAATGTTACGGAGGCAGTAACAAGTGTAGGTTTAGTCATATTGCATTGCTAACATTATTTTTTTCTTTACAAAGTTTGGTTTTTATCATGTAGTTATGTTTGTAAAACAAAAGAGTGCATTGAGTTTGGTACGATTTTATGGGTTTATATAAAGGGAGAGATTGCTCACCTTTGACTGTCAGTGGAATAACGATGTAGATGATGGCCACTGCTAAGAGGATCCAAATACTTCTGGATGAGCACATTGTAAATCAGTCAGAACTCAATGCAGAAATGAGAGAAGGCAGGTCTTTAAAACCAGTCTATACATGTAAACCAAAGTAAAGATCAAAGCAAATCTCCTAGTACAAAAAGAGGCTCTTGCATTTCTTCATTATCACTGTACATCAGTTTTGTCAGTTACCATGTGGTCGAGTGAACTGCGTTTATATTTGGCATACTGGGGGGTTGGGGAGGGTCTGTGAGATCACAGTACTACCATAGCTGCAAAACAAAGGAAATGACCTTTAGCATTATCACAAGCCTGTGGACTTTTTCTCTTGCACAGACAGCATTGTCTGTGAATTTCAATGTTAATTTGAATTTATAATACATCTGTGGTAGAAAAATTATAAATCCCTAAGAATTATAAATTATAAATCTAAGAAATAAAGCTCTGGACCTCTCAGTTGGTGAGTAAAGTTATCTCCTTTACTAGATCAATCCAGCAAAGTGCTCCCGTCACACTCTGGCACCAGGTACCCCGAGCACACAGGTGATAAACCGTAATTCTCAGTTCCAAACAAGGACTTCTAAGTCCTGATTGGTCACAAAACACTAACAAACCAGCCTCGAATGAATAACAAACAAAAAAATTCTCTCGCTCTGTTGGTAAAATCCACCCACTTTGTTCAGTTTACCAGAACGTGTCTTGACTGCTAGGCTCCTACTTGAGAAATGAGTATGGATATTGATTATATGACATTAAATCACTGTAAGTATTTGGTTGTTCTTCGATTAATGTTTATCATTGAATCACTGCAAATATATGGTTAACATATGATCAATATTATTATTGTAACAATTACTCATACATGTGTACTACCGCATAATATATTGCATATCGCCTAATGCGACTACTTTATAACTACAGTTCTTCGTGCACCAGCTGGGGCAACTTAGAATCTCTTCCTGCAGGCGGTTCCTCCCCCCCTTGCTCCGCTGTTTGTCTCTCCAAGGTCTCATCTCTGTTCAGGGCCTGCGGAACCAACCGCAGGCAACTAATACTAAGCGAGGTCACACAGTATTCAACACAATCTCTTCTTGCTTAAGGCCTAAGACATAACAGACCCACTACGCCTCCCCTCCCTGGCCTACAGATGTCCAATTTCTTTTCCACACATCTTATACTACAATTAATAATTAACATAAATTACATAACTGCAGCGTAACTCCATTTGAAATGTAGTTGGATTTAACTACGATTACTTGTTTAGCAGATGCTTTCATCCAATGTGACTAACAGAGCAAAGCAGGATTGGGGATAAGAGTAAAATCACTCAACCAGCAACAGGGTTTGAACCAATGGCCTTATGATTACCGGAACCCACAGAGCCATACACCACCCATCAGTATACAGTGAGAAGCAGATAAAGGATTTTGCAAAAGCAAAAGTTATCTGGGACCAAAGCTCTGACTAAATTCATACAAGCATCGAATGATGCCTCCTGAATTATTATTTGTATATTATTGTTGGCACTACCAAATAAGTCATAATTTGCTTTACATACATTTACAAAATATAAATATGTCTCAATCAATCTGTTTCATTTTTGTACCACTCCTATATTTGCTGCCCTGCCCAGTAACTTTTTGATGCAATAAACAGACATTTACAACAGGTAGCAAGATTTTCTGTTTGTTACTAACTTATAGATTTAAATAGAGATATAAAGCTGGAATTGAGCACTGACAAAATACTGATGATAAACAACCATATAGATAAAAATAAGCAGTTAAGTCTTGTGATTCAATGACATTGAAATCCAACCAATCAACATCTGTAATACCAGCAGTAACAATGACCTAATGGATAAATTATCATTTGTTCTCTAAAGGAAAGAAACTGGTGACAGTCAAGGAGTTCCCCACAGATGACATCTGAAAGATGTGGGTGGGTTGTGATCGGAAACTGTACTTATTCATATGGACTGGACAAGGTGGATGGTAAAGTGGATCTGGTTTGTACATCAATTTGATGAATGTCATACAGGGCAGGAAGTAGAACTCAGGAAAACAAAGGGGGGTTGTTTTACTCAAAGAGAACATGGGAAAACAAAGACGATCATATAGGATCTAAACGGGACCAGGACCAAGGCTAAGGCTATAAACAAGATAGACATAAATGCCAAGACTGTTTTTTTTTTTTTTTTACTTTTGCCTCAATCTCACAACTCCTGAATGTGGAAGTGATGTAGCAGGCTGAGCAGAGTTAGAGAAAAGAATGAAATTGTGTTTAAGGTAACTGGCATGAATGTAGAGTTGAGAAGTTATGAACAATCATTGTTCAAGGTCGTCATGAAAAGCAGCCAAAGTCCTGCTCTTGCTTGTGAACTCAAATACGTGCCAACAGAACTCTGTCTGATATCCACATTAGCATAGATTATTTTTTTTGCAAAACTGATTAAAATAATTTACCATTCATGATTCAACAATCTATTGGCCATTTTTTTCAAGAGCAATGGAATGCTTTGTTGATCAGCCTGATCATGGTGATGGAAAACCACAGCTCACCCTGTAGCACCATTCTCTTACTGCTCCACCTTTGGTCCATCAACGTTTCAGCTCAGCATTACATGACACGCGGTTAAAGAAGTGTCCCTCATCACCTTACAGCACTGGCTATATGACCTTCTTCAAATATCATACATAGGCTTATTAAGACCCAGTCTAGGGTTGGGATGAACAGTGTTATTGTGATTATAATATTCTGGGAGGAGGGGTTCCTCAAGGTGATACCTTCTAGCATGTCCTTTCTGCAATGCAGCATTGGCCCATATAACACCTGGCTGTGGAAGATGGATGGTCACTTCCAGAGGGTGGGCCTAGACTGTGTGTCTGCCTGGGGGGTCGCCAGCTGGGATCCCAAAGAGTTGCGCCAAGTGGTGGGTGCGGCAACCAGATGCATCAGTACCTGCCCCCCGAACTGACTACAGCATGATTGCTTATATACTGTCACCCATTCACATTCACCAGGTTTGGGGGCAAAAGATGCCTGGAAATGTGAAAATTTGCCTCCCCCCCTCACCCCCCCCCCCCCCAACCTCATCCTGTAACAGTCTACTAGCCCGAACGATAACATAAAACATCTATATACATATAATATGCAGTTTCACAGATATTTTGAAAATCACACTCACAGACTTTTCACCTCACAGCCTATCTAGTAATTCTACCTTTACTGTCATCACAATCTTCTTCCTCTTAGGAATATTTCACAAGCACTGAGAACATCACATTTTGGACACATTATTAAAACTGCAAAAAGCATTGAAATGTTTAAAAATGACTTTTTTTATAGTTTTTGGGTGTTATGCTCCTCAACAAAATTGCTGTTTAAGTGAGATCCTAAGTTGTTTCTGCTAAAGATACTTTAATTATAGATTAATTTCCTGTCATGTTGTCCAGTTGCTGGTTTATCCTTTACGCAGGACAATAGAGATTTGTAGATATGCCACCTAACCTTAAAGCTGAAACAGAGGTTTGATTTCCTTATTTCTTCTTTGGTGATCCTCCGTTAGCTGTCAATAAATAATTATTATTCTTTGTAGGAACAGTAAAAATTACCTGGGTGTGTGGGGGGGCAGACCGACCTGTATCTATGTAGCACTTCTTGTTACTGTCTGCATATGTAACAATGTGTAGAAAGAGAAAACACAAGGTGTCTTTTCATGTGACTGTTTCGTTTTATAAGCTGCCTTTCCGCTACATGGGTTTCTCAGAGCACATGTAGGGCAGCTACTGCATTTCCTGGCTCTTTCAGCGTTTCATTTCCCATTACGAACACTGCATTGTGGTTAACTGTCAGCCGTCATGGCAGGTGTGTTTAAACCATATTGGAAATCAGTCTCTGTCATTTTACCACCTGGCTGTGTGCCTGGTCGGTAAGAAAACATTTTGAGGGGTTCAAACCTGTCTTATGCCTACGTGACTTCTTGCCTTTTGTTTATGCATATACAAAACATTCATGAATCAACTTTTACTTATAATAAATATATAATACAAACTCTTTATAAATTATTCCTAAACAGGGAATGCTCACAAACACCCACTGCCAAACACTCTGTGTCACACAATCCTGTTTTTTGTAACTGTCCGAAACAATCATTTGACAAAAGCAAGGCGCTGCATTGCACAGATTCTGTGTCTGCTTTAACATCTTGCCGAGCAATCTGCACAGCACAAATAGCCCCTTATCCTGTGATGTTTTGAAAGTTCCTCATTCTCTATTACGCAACAAGACTGTTGACTTCTCAACCCTGATTGGTCAGAAGGATGTTGATTACTTTTCTATAACTGCATAAATGTAGTACCAGTCATGCGAATCACAATAGTAAATCAATGCAATATTATAAAATTTAATTCTAACTAACATTACTTAATATTCCAGAATTAAAGTTATAATAAATAAAGGATGTTTAATCATTGGTAGAAGACAGTAATAATAATGTCTTTAGGTAGAAACATGTTTGTTCCCCTACTATTTGTTCCTACTGTAAAACGACATCAATGAATTCACAGGTCTGCCAAGATCACTTCATCTACTGTGGACAAACGTGACACATGACTGAGTCAATATTTTCAGTTTCTTATTAGACATCATCCGTTAGGCTCAGCCATGTCTGCTTCGCTTCAGATAATCTTCTGTGTTTAGTCCGGTCGACGCTGGTATCTGCTCATTCACTTTTTTCGCTGTCTGTGGTTGATTTCCATCCTGTTCATGCTTGAGAAGCCCCATGAAAACAGTGACGTATTTTTCCAAACTAGCGTGACAATGACTTGCAATATATGGTATGTCAAATTGTCACATAATTAACAACAACAAAATAAAAGCCCGCCATGGGTGGGTCTTTAGTAAAATGATTCTGACATCTCACTTTTCAATCCCTAATGGAAAGGCAACTTCTGGAAAACTTATTGTGATGTTGAGAGACAACATGTTTGGGATTGGGGTTTAAGCCATTTGCACAGAGTTACCTTACATCCGGGATTCCCCAGGTACACCCTCCCTCTGGGACCCTGTCGGGGCATTCTTTCAGAAATCAGCAGTTAGTAGACGTTTACTGCTGCAGCCCATGTGACCCAATGTTGCAAGTAGTAGTGCAGTATCAAGTGAAGAAAAAGTCACTAACAGAATAAAGCAGCTACTCAGTATCGTTGCTCTCCTTTGGGACATAAACATACATACTGTATGTACAGGTGAAAGTGAAACTCGGGGTCTGTGAGCAGAAACATGCATGCAGGGTCCGGCTCTTCTATCTCATGCCACGGGAGCATTTAGGGGGTTTAAGGGCCTCGTTCAAGCAAAGCTGCGACTATCCTGCCACGGCCAGGGATGAACCTGCAACTTTACGATCACAGGCCAGCATGAGATGTTTCTTACTTCAAGATTTGAAAAGTCAAAGTAGTGCAAAGCATGAGTAAGAAAGCAGCTTCAGCTGGTGGAAAACTTTTACTCACTTTACTCTGGTACTGCGGTAGGACCACAGATAAATCTCAAAGAGATGTCGGCCAAATCATGCTTCTATAGGCAAGAGCAAGTGAAAAGGCCCATTTGACCAGCAGAATGCAGAAACCAAAAATACACTCTGACACAGCTGCTGAAGTGTCTTGAGGGGAAATGTGTGATACAAAATTACGCAACATTGTTGACTTCAAAGTCTGTGTAATGTAACAATATGCAGAAAAAAACCCTTTAAGGAAATGTGCAGCTTGTAGCTACTTATTTTAAAATCATTTCACTTTTTTGCGGCTAGTCTTGAATTTCCTCAAGCACTCATGGCAGGTTATTTGTGTCACCTCTTCTTTCCGCCACACGCTGTACCTAAAACATACAAGGAGCTCCTCCTCATACTACTGCTGTTACGTAGAACTGTTTTCCGTATTTGATGCTCTACTCTGTCACTGCCACGTTTCAGTGAATGTCAGTGAATGTCAGTGAATGTCAGTGAATACCAGTGAATGTCAGTGAATGTCAGTGAATGTCAGTGAATGTCAGTGAATACCAGGAAGAGCCCCAACCCTGACCCACCCTTTCTAGGCAAAGCTTTACTTGTCAGACCCCCCCTAAGAAAACTAATGATAAGCTGTGTCCCAAATCTGGGGCTACATCCTTCGTAGGATGTAGTCAGTGGAGACTTTGCTGGCCACATCCTTCTAAAAATCCATGCAATGAATTCTGGAATAGGTTGGGCTCTGAGGGATCCATCAGGTGGATCCTTCGTTGACCAGGAAATAAGAGATGCATTTCTAGGCCGCATTTGAAGGAGCCTTTGAAATGCGACAGCCTTATCGCACCTCTGTGACACATTCAATCTTTAAATGCAGCCTTAGCAGGCTGCAGCTCCTGGGACACAAACATCATTTCACTTAATTTGGGGGCCTTTTGCCTATTCTGCTGATAGCTAGAGCGGGCCATGTTTCTGCATGAACATAAACATTTTAATTTAATGCATACGATTTTTTAAATTATTATTTTAAACACACACACACACACACACACACACACACACTCACACACACACGGACAGTGCACTCAACAATTACAATTATAAAGATTTGTAAAAAGAGTCAGAAAAAGTCTTAGCTGCGTCTCACACTGAATTTCACTGTCTGGAAACTCAAACTGGGCTGTCATTGGGTCTTTCAGCAGGACAGTGATCCTAAGCACATGTCTGAATTGACACAAAAATGGTAGCTGACCACAGAATTAAGCTTCTGCCATGGCCATCTCAGTCCCCTGACCTGAACCTCACTGAAAACCTGTGGGCTGAGCTGAAGAGGAGAGTGCAGAAGAAACGGCCCAGGACCCTGGGTGATCTAGAAAGGTTCTCTAAAGAGGAGTGGATTTAATCCGAGGAAAGGTTGGATTTTTATATTTTCTCTTTTTTCTATTTTTCAGTGTGAGATGAAGCTACTATGACTTTTTCCTAACCCCGAAAATCTTAAAGATATAAAAATGAAATGTTTGTCATAAAAATGAGCATCTAATTGATTTAGTGGCTAGTTCTGTCAAACTGCAGGACTGGAATCTATCTGTGGGTGTAGATTTTCCATCTCCTCTGTATATTTCTGCGGGTTCCCTCCATTTGCCCTTCACAATCTGAAGGGTCAGGTGACTGCCTGCTGTTTAAAATGTTGTGTCACGTGATCGCACTGGCAGAGAACGCTATACACCCCATGCAACCTGATAAAGGCTCCTTATCAATCGGTGCAGCCCCAATTCCTCGATTTATGATATTAAAACATGAGACAATGAAGATATTTCTTTAAGATTGTGCTGCCCCAGGCACTGCACTCTGCTATGTCACAAGGTCACATATGGGTTACTGCAGAGGACGCATTTCATTTTTGTGTGCTGTGGTGTCAACAATGACAATTAATCACTTTGATTTCATTATTGCACCCTAGATGAACCAGCCCACCAGTGCCCTCTTTTGGAAGCAAAGTGAAATTGGCTGCCAACCAAGGTGGCTGCTGTGATGCCTGTAGGATCGACTGGCCCTGCCTTTGACTTTCGTGTTTTCAGCAAGGATCATTATTATCAAAAGTGATAGTGATTCAAGTCCCTGTAATTTACAGGCCATTTATTAGGTGTGATGTTACCAAGCCAGCCTATTTAGGTTAAGTTTTGCTCTCTTAATAGGTGAAATGTGTTTTTTTTTAACAAACCTGAAATAAATTTAGTAGTCAGATTCCTTGCACGTTTCTGCAGAAAAATACATTTAAAATAGATTCTGTTCTCTCTTGGTTTTATGGCTTACTGTCCAATCACCTCAGGCCTCTTCCTCCGCTCCCCGTATTAATGTCTACTGCACCAATTCTGGGTGCAAAATAATATTTTAATAATAGATTTTTTCTGGTTCTGGCACATGAATGAATTGGAGGGTTGAGTTTTTATTGGAGCAGGGGGGCTGATGGCAAAGTATTGATGACTCAAGCAAATAAATACACCTTTTTTTGAGGGGCTAAAAAACATTTTAAGGGAGCCAGACCACCAAAATAGGACTAACGACAGCCTGGTTCCTGGCATGAAACAGTCTGCGCTTTTTAGGCTGCATAACATCAGAGGAATTTCTCTGACCACTTATCTACCGTGGAAATCTGGAAGATACATTTTAACTAGCAAAGTGCGGGTCAAATGCTGATGCAATTCAAGTGTAACATTGAGTTCAGATGCAGCTGCATACTGTCTCTGCATGAGTCCATAAGTGATTAAAACAAATATAATTTTTCTGTGCATGGCTTGAGCATGCAGAAATATCTTTTGGTCATGTATATTATGTATCTGCATAAAGCAAGGAAACAAAAGACATTCATTAGCTTGCTTGCAGGAGGAGGCATGAACGATTATGGTGTAATAACCTGTCTGAAGGATAGGGGGTGCTGAAGTACTCTCTGAGGATGGGCTGCTCAGTGGGTCAGCAGAGGGCCCACAGAGAGCAGACGATGTTAATATCTAATTGGTTACTTTTCGAATGCATAATGGGTCATTCTAATGTTGCGATTCCAATGCTTTTTTCTATAATTAGAATTAGAATTAGAATTTGGTGATCATTGGTCATTGTTAACACACCACAGCACACAGTGCGCAACAACGAAATGTGTCCTCTGCATTTAACCCATATGTGACTTTCGTGACTATAGTCCAAGCATTTTAATTAGTGCTTAGCATTTTTGGTTCCACACAGCATCTCACTGCATAGCACTGCATAAGCAGCCCTTAGCCAGCTTTTTGCTAGGTGATTGATTCTTGTCTTTGGTTCTGTTGGTATGAAGTTTGCTTGTTCCGCTCATGATAACACAGATTTCTATCCATTCTTTATAAACATGCAGTGAGGCAAGCCAGCATTTGTTAATTTCCTAGAACAGAGCCTGTGATGGACAGGCATTCGATCCAGGGTCTCTTGCCTTGTCTCAATTGCATGCAGGGAAATCCTCCAAGCATGCAGTGGCCTGCTGGTGCACTAGCTGTCATGGTGGGATTTTCCCTGAGTGCACTGATTTTCCCCCACAGTCCAAAACCATGCTGAGGTTAACTGGAGTTGCCAAATTGTCCCTCAAATTGTATGTGTGAGTGTGCCCTGTAATGGGTTGGTGCCCTGTAATGGATTGGTGCCCTGTGATGGGTTGGTGCCCTGTGATGGGTCGGTGCCCTGTAATGGGTCGGTGCCCTGTAATGGGTTGGTGCCCTGTAATGGGTCGGTGCCCTGTAATGGGTTGGTGCCCTGTGATGGGTCGGTGCCCTGTAATGGGTTGGTGCCCTGTAATGGGTCGGTGCCCTGTGATGGGTTGGTGCCCTGTGATGGGTTGGTGCCCTGTAATGGGTTGGTGCCCTGTGATGGGTTGGTGCCCTATCCTGGGTTGTTCCCTGCCTTGCACCTGTAGCCTGGGACAGTCTCTGGACCCCCTGCAATCCTGAATAGGACAAGAAGTTACAGAAAATGGATGGATGGACATGCCTTGTCAGTTATATTGCATTGAGGAATTCTGGGAAAAATCCATTATAAGCTGGGCTCATAGGAGCACGGCTAGGTTAAGTTAAGGGTTTAGTGGTCATTAAAGGCAATGTACTATGAAAAGACGATTTTTGTTTGTTTCCAATAGCTGTGTTCTACTTTGCCTTATAGCATCCTTCTACAGACAGCTCTCTATTCTTTCATCATTATCAGCGTTCCGTTCCTTTCCTTTTGCCTGCTGAATGTACTTTAGCCTGCTGTCTTGTATATTTGTCTTAGTTTTGCTTTGTTAATGGCATTAGATCAGCTGATTTTTTTTTTGCAGTTGCCATGGCTACCATACTATCACCAGCAGAATGGAATAAACCAGGGGTGGCCAATCTTATCCGCAAAGGGCTGCTGGTTATGTAGGTTTTTGCTGCAGCTTCCTAATTAGGTCACTAATTAGAGGACTGATTGGCTGGAGAGTCCTCACACCTGGGTTTGAACAGCTGACCTAAAGGTTGCCCTTTGTGGATAAGATTGGTCACTGCTGGAATAATCATGGGAGAATTTTCTTAGTTCAGGGACTTAGAGACATATTTTTTCACTTTTAATGTTTAGTAAATTACTACTTTAGTCACTTATCAGTTATTTTTGTGCCATTAAATTGATGTTGAACCTTTAAGCTAAATAACTGCTTTAATGCTTTCAGAACAGTATATCAAAGCTGATATTTTCTTGCAAATAACATTCAGAATTATTGCTAAAAATAGACCACTTGACACACTGTATTATAAAATAGGCATCGCATTTGCAATGGGAAAGGAATTCATTTGTTTTCAACAGATTTTGGTTCTTTTGCTCCCCATGTTGTTACTTTCTTGGGAAATGTTTTTCTTTTATTAGGAAAAAGCGTCTATATGAATGAAGCTTAGATCCTCAGCTTTCCAGCAAAGCAAAGAGCATTCGCTCCTTTCGTCTGACTTCATTAAAATGTACACTGTCGCTGTGCCAGTGTATGTCAGCTTTACGTGGCAGTAAATGCCCTGTCTGATTATATGTATTCAGTATATATTTACATCAGATGGAAACGAGGGGGGGACTTTTTCATATATTTAAATCTTAGTTCTTAGTAGCCTGTGTATTGGCTGTATACGTCATATTTTATTTCCTGAATGTAATCATGGGAGGGGAGTTAACCTGCAAGTGGCTGCATGCTGTGAGAGGTTAATGATGGCAATTTTTTTGTGTGGAAAAAAAGAATCCTCCATTTGGAGGCTCAGCCACAGTGAGGCCCACAAATGACATCACAATGGCAGTTCACCGTCCGAAAGAATGAGTGGAAATGCACTTTCAGCAATGTTTCCGTCAGACACCTTCTCAACAGTATTCACACAGGAGTGGTGGTTTATGATCTTCTTTAGCAATATGGATGCCATGGAGGTGGGTAACTGGGCGCAACTGCGAATGAATATTTGGCCCTAGACTTCAGGGCCACCCATGATGAATTTTGCAGAGCATGTTGGGGGGGGGCTGGCTAGCCGCACTGTAGCCTCATACATCCGTGGTCCAGGGTTTCAGGATTGTGCGCCCTCTGCATGTTCTCTGTGTGTTTTTGTGGCTCTCCTGACCGTGTTTCTAGATTAGCTCCTGGGTGCATCTTGTGTAACTGCCAGCCTGCCTTGTGACCCGGACTTCCGGGGATTGGATAATTTAGACTTCTAATTAGAGACGTGTTTCTTGAAATTGGTTGGATGCAAAATGGTTCTGTTTAATGCAATTCCCTCTAGATTGCCCAGTGGTTAAGGGACTGTATTAGCCGGTTAAAATCATAAGAGAATAGCTATGTTTATGGTTGATGTAAAAGGTAATTAAACCTGCAACATCGTTCTATTTACATTTACATTTACAGCATTTGGCAGACACCCTTAGCCAGAGCGACTTACATAAGTGCTTAAGACTCTGCTATAAATTTCCTCGATACTAGCTCAGTCGAACCAAGGCTATGAATACCCGCGATCTAACACTCTGTTGGGAAGTACATTTTGATGAACCAAACTAAAACTCCAACAAAACTCTAGCATAGTCCTGGGCTGGTGGCCATCTTGGTGCAGCTGTTTTCAGGACAAACCGTATTCAGCAAACCGTGATATGAAGTAACTTTATACAAAAGATAAATGAGTAGAAAGGTCAAACATCATATCTCTGAAGCAAATGAAAGTGACTGAAGGTAAATTGCCGCCTGGTTTACTTCATCCCGGGATGTGTGGATTTCATATAGCTGAAGACATTGTCTCGTTTTGTTTTGCTTTTCTCCCTTGATGTCTGTGATGCTGCCTGACTCTGTCACAAGATCATTGCTGGTGCACAGTTAATATTGCTTCTGCCATATAAAGTTTCTGGTTTGCCTAACTCAAAAACATAAGAATGGCTTTTGGGCATATATTTCCAGGTTGAATTTTACAAAACCTGCAATGACAATATTCATTATTTATTAATCTATTGATTTTTAATGCCGATTAAATGATTAATTAGTATTTCACAGAGCTCTGGTACCCTGCACTTTGTATTAAATTGTATTGGAATGGTCACTGAATGAGACTGAATATGGCACAAACAACCCTGCCTAGGACATTCTTCAACAGTTGCCACTGTGCATGATTGAATATTCCCTGTCACATCAAGAATCCAGCTGTTCTGGGATAGAAGAATCTGTCTCCGAGGATAAGAAGAATATATCTTGCATGTAAACTAAATGGCCTCTTTTTGGTAGTTCTTCAAAGATGAAAAGTGTAAGAGTTTTTTTGAATAATCATTCAAATACGTCAACTGCACATGGTCAAGCAATATGGTAATGCGACTACTTTTGTCTCCCCGAAAATGATGTAAGAATGAAAAACTTCTTATTAAAAGTTGATCAACTTCTATCGGAACCTCTCTTCCACTCTATTGAGTTTAAGTTGCCATTGGAAAATTTAAAGAAATAATTTGAGGAGAAGTATCCTTGGAAGAAGACCTGCAAACTGAACTTATTTAGATTCCAGGCAGCCAATGCAGTAACCCTTTACAAATACACAAAAATGTCTATCATTTTCAGTGTTGCTATGGAAACAACCTAGTTCCAGCTAGCATGAGCATCTGAGCGGAAAAGAGAGTAAAACCTGGATCTTTACCAGGCATTAGATCACTTTAAATCTTTATTTATTTCTCACTGTTGAGGTTCATACCTGGGATTTGTTTTTCTACTATTTAATATTATCATGATGCTTCATCCAAAAGGATGCTGTTTATCATTAGGCAATTTCCTGTGTATTCAAGGGGAATTCTATTACATAAACAAAAATCTGAGAGCTGCCCTTTGTTCCTCAACAAAGCCTATAGTTTCTTATTTACATTTAAAATTGAGTATCCATCTGTTGCGACACGCGGGGGACGAGCAGGCAAGGAATAAGGAAGGCAGGCAGGAGAACGGGTAACGACAGGTTTTACTGGGGCAGGGTAATGGACACACGACATAACATCAATGACCGACACAAGACTCAGGAGGACGTGGACTAATATACACAAGCTAAGCAGGGATTAACAGG
>JAODKE010000037.1:12891407-12904954 GCA_026779605.1 Mormyrus hasselquistii
ACCAGTTCTACCAGACGTTACGGAAGGCTGGATCACCCTTGAGTTAAAATGTTTGCATTCTTTCTTAAATCTTATTGATTAAATATTTTATACTTATTTTAAATAACACATTTTATACTTCATTGAAATAACCCATTTAAGGTTCCTTCTTTAAAATTTAAATGCTTATTTGCAAGTTATGTGCACAATAAGTGCTACTTCTGGGAAGGACACACCCGCTTATTGTGACCTGAAGGAATACCATGTGAGTCCCGCCCACTTATGATGTCGCGACTCATTAACCGCTCCTTGTACTACCAATGAAGCTTTTTCTTCTTACTACATGTGAGTGACAGTCTGCCTTGTCCATTGTAGTCAATCCCTGAAAGATCCAAAGGTTCTTTCAGGTAAAGAGTGAAACTTGATATGACGACTTGATTGGTGTTAGAGAGGATAAGCGGATTGGTTTTAAGCTGCCTGTGTCACTTAGCATCATCCACATCAGCAGCCGAAACACACAATGCAAACAATGCACTGAAAATGAAAGGAATGAAGGAAAACAGAGGATTTAAGCAAATTAAGCCATGATGCTACCTTTGGAATATAAACAATATCTCATTTAGCTTTACAAATTGATAAAGAATAATAGGGAGAACAATTTGAAGGTAGAACATTGTCTGTATTTTCGTACAAGAGTAAGAAAATGACTTTTTCCCACCAGGTGGCATGTTGGCTTATCTATTGGCCTTCTCGCCTCACATCGCCATGGTTACTGGTCTCATTGTGTGTGTGTGTGTGTCTCTGTGTCTGTGTGTGTCTCTGTGTCTGTCTGTGTGTGTGTCTGTCTGTGTGTGTGCATGTGTGTGTGTGTGTGTGTGTGTGTGTGTGTGTGTGCCCTATCCAAACTGTAGTCACTCCTGCACCCAGACTCAGGTTAATGGATGCTCCTCTCGACTAAAGCGTCTCATTTTGAATGGCATTGAGATCTGGTCATTTTAAACATTTGCTTATAAAAATTAAGACCATAAATGCTTTGATGACCAGGTCCTGAATTTTCTGTCTTTCAATGTGCATGGAATGCGACTGCATTGTGCAACGCTCACACACATTGTGCACATTAAGGATGTAACATAACAAGAAGAACAACAACAATAATAATATCTATCTATCTATCTATCTATCTATCTATCTATCTATCTATCTATCTATTTTGCCTGGAGAATGCACACAAATACGAGTTTTATAGTTTCTTATATATATAACAACAAAAGTCGAGGTCTGGGTGCTGTGTTACTCAGCGGGTTATAGCTCTGTGTTTGTGTCAGAAGGTCACGGGTTTTAATTTAGTCTACTTTCTGTTGTGCCCTTTAACCCCATAAATGCTCCCTGGGGGGCTGGATAAATGACTGACCCTGTGCCTCGTTCCCACCTGTCTAAGAATTATTATGCACTTGTAGAAACATCAAATAAATTTCTTTAGCAGGAATACTGTGGTTACAAATGACTAATGAGTTACCACAGTTTCCCCAACAAAGATAAACACAAACTAACCACCTTGCATGGGACCTGAGGAAAAAACAGCTTATTATGACCATATTTAAGATTTTCCAGAAAGACAAATTCTCCCTTTAATTTCCATATTTAGCCCCTGAGGAAGCCTGGTGGGCAAGGTTAATATTATATTATACTGTACGTTTGCATGCTGACAATCTGACAGCTGTTAAGTGTTCCAACTGCAGCCATCCATCATCTAACCACTTACCCTGGTCCTCAAACAGACTCCACATGGTATACGGACGGGTACATCCTTACATATATACAGTACATACAAACATACAAACATACAAACATACACACATAATGTGATGATGCAACGTCCATTGACGAAACAACACTTAAAGGTACAGTTAAACATCTATTTAAAAACGACATATTGCTCTGTGCTTACAAAGAGTGCAGTCGCTTTTTCTTTCATCATTACTATTGGTTATAAGTATGATTGCCTTGACGCACGTGTGCTGTTTGATTGCTACTTTGTAGTCTCCTTAAAATTGAATTCGACTGGTACAATACAATAAACATTATTCACATTAAACAAATTATTCGCAATATTGGTAATAACGCAACAGCAGGTACCAAAAAGATGTTAAGGTCCTGTAATGAAAATATGACGAGCGCGTTTCCAATCAACGATCTTACAGACACCCCAGCCGCACGCCTCGCCCACAATGCACTTAAAGACCGCGCACGACGCACGTATTCGCGATACATGGGACGCTGTAGTGGGCAGACGGAGATTACCTAATTGGGACACGGATTCTCGTTTGATAGGCTTCACTTTAATTAATGAAGAGAATGCCTAGCTGTCTTCCATGATGAGGATATTTGCGGGTACGACGTTTTTTTGCTTTTTTTTTTGTGTGCGCCGGCTTACTGTTTACGGTTTATGAACATCATCATCATCATCATCATCATTATGGTCATTGTTACTATAGTTGTTGTGGTTCCTTTATGCTTGGTCTCATTATGTTTAGAAATACTTACGTGTAATATAAAATGCAATTAACGTTTCGACCGTATCTTATTCTAAATCGCTGTGTAGGCTCCAAATTAGCGTGTACTACAGAAGGTGTTATTGACTGTGCCTCTTATTGACACAAATAATCCATTAATTTGCCTTTGTAACTAAATCGACTCACTGACCCAACTGACTGAATGTTTCAATAATCTATAAATGAACAGATTTTTTTTGTCGGTTTGTTAGGCACGTTTAGCAAGCGGAAAATCCCTCTTATTTCTGTTTCCGTATTAAATGTCATTAAACATGCATTGCCACGTTCAGATTATTCATTGCATTAACTTAAATGATGCCGCACCAACAACAGCAGTCATTGTCAGCCTGTATGACTAAAATCGTGGTGTGTGTCTCTCATAGAGGACAGTGTCCGTTTGACAGCTCGACGTTTATGGAGAATCTTGCAGGGTTCGAAACGGCGGTTTTGGATACACGTTACAATGACATGCTGACTACAATTAACATGCTTCGTTTTTTGCTTTTATTTTTTCCTTACGTTGTGATAGTCCTGATTGAGTAATACATTCTAAATGATTTACGTGATCAGATATTTTTGCTTGCATATCATCTCACAATGAAATACATTACATAATAAAACTGCACAAAATAAAATGGACCGCTTTTAGTAAATTCTGCCGATCAACATAATAAAAAGTGCATGAATATGCCTAATGTAAAGGCAAAACGAAGTGAAATTTTCTCGGTAGTTTCCTTTTGACGGCAGGTCCTATTTTAAGGTAGACATGCTTTGATCGTTTAAGGCAATAGTGTAAAGCTTGCTGTCCTCCTTTATCTCGTTTGATTGACTTGATTAAACACTTACAATGTTTGTCTATTAGGTTTTTAAAAAGATAAGTTAACTTTAGCACGTTGCGCCTTAATTTATGTTTTGAACCTGCTGAAACAAAACATTTAAAAAACGTTTTCTAGGGCCAGTTACCTAATATGGGACAACGCGGTGGGTGAAATAGAGATGCATGGAATCTAAGACAAAACCAAAGTTTTAACAACATGTTCTAATATTGATTTGACTCGAGCTGCAGCTACCGAATATTTTATTAGGCCTGTATTTAATTTTAATGATAGGCTATACAACAATATACATGCGATTTTTCGCGATTGCCTGTTTTTGATTGCAATAAAAATATTATAATGATACTTGACAGTCCATTTAACAATCTCCCCCCTCCCCCAATGTCACCTAGCTGTTCTGTACCGGCACTTCCAATGTTCTAGGGGTGTAAGCGAGCCAGTTTCACATCGTCTTAGAAAATGAGCATCCTGCGGAAGTGAGATTGCCTGGTCACTTATGTGGACCTATGTATTATAATGAAGGAATGTCAACACATTGACAGTCTTGGTCCTGTGGCTGTTATTGGTCTGCTCTGCCCGTAGTTGGAAATAAATATGGGATGTGTCTCTCCACATAACATTTAAGTAATTTTACTGTGTCTGGTACGTGTGATAACATTATTGGACTGAATTCCAGTGTGTTACTGGTTGGTTACTTTAGAGAAGGATCCATCTGGGCAATAAGTGCTGAGTGATTTAATTGCAAATAAATCATTCGCCAATATTTTAACCTGTCACGGAAAACTGTTTATCTGTAAAATCTCAAACACTATTAGCTCATTTGCGTATCTGGTTTCAGTCCCTGATCATTCTATTTTTATTGGCTCACCCGGGATTTTTCTTTTAACACTGAATATGCGGGGGCGGGGGGGGGGGGTTGGGTGAGGAGCTCATTGAGTAGCACCGGCGCCTCATACCACCAGATTTGGGCTTTTGGATTCTGCCTCGTCTCATTGCACGTGGAGTTTGCATGTTCTCCCCACGGGGCGAGGTTTTCATTCTGCAGTTTGCTGGTATCCCATTCAGAGTTTACCCCAGCATTCCGCAACCTGGGTTTTGTTCCAGACCCCTCAGGATTTTGACCATTGTAACTGGTTAGAAGACAGATGGCTGTGCTTGGAACAGTTACAACTTGTGAATTTGTCATCTTGCAAGTTTTTAGTATATTATATTTTTAGTCTTGGTCATCATGCTTCCCCACAAGCTAAATATGCAAATTGTAAAGGGACACTTTTGCCTGATTTCTCTTGAATATCAGAATTATATGCCGATTTGCTTCTGGTTGACACAGTGGGGTCAGTTTTGGATTACTTTAGCTCAAGATAGTTTGGCTAAGCCATTAATCATTTGAAATAATGGTGTTCCTGTTAGTCAGTTGTCATGTGGATAGAGTAAAAAGAAATGTTTACTGACCAGTGCATTATTCAGACTGCTTTTGTTTATTTTTTGTTCACTTTATCTTCAACCTTCACCTTTTCCAAGCCATTAGAGTTCATCTGCTCTTTAATATACACAGAGACATCTATCCTGGCTTCAAATGAAACGCTAAGCCCATTCAGCTGTTTGTTCCCTTGTGGTCTGTAGTTTTATTCCGTTTGAGTCAGAGCCGCAGTTCAAATGCAGTAGGGGCCTCATCCTGTCCTACTTCTTCATTATCACTTGTATAAAGAATTAATTTTCTGAACAAGAGTGATCTTCATGTTTCACTTATCAGCACTGAATTTTCTTGTCATTCCTTGTGGTTCTGATGATGGACAAACAGGCGGATAGATGCCCCTCCTTCACCTCACATTTAGGATCAAAGTTTCTATAAGAGCGAAAGCCCGCTTTGTAGGTTCAGTGGAAGAGACGTAGTTTCTGGATCACGGAGTGGTGTCTGTGTGGGTCATGTTTGCCCAAGTTTTGTTTCCTAACTATTGTGCTGATTTTGCTAGTTAAAGTAATGCAGGGCATATTCCAGTTACGGTAATATGCAAATCAAAAAATGTAAAAAAGTTGGCATGTCCTTAATCAGCAATCTTGAATCTGCAGGAACCTTTGAAGTATGGTTGCAAAAAAATATATTTTGGTAACTGATTAGTCAAGTGATCAGATGAGTAACTAGTGCACATGCTTTATTAAAAAAAACATACAGCTGTAATAACTTTATACAGTGGCTAGAATCTAGGGATGTAATGGTACAGTACACAAAATTCAAGGTGCAGAACATACCTCTGTTTTGGGTTCATGGTTTAGTGCCGTTTCAGAGGAACACAGAATTCGTTTTGAAGTTTTTATTAAAACTGCAAACACAATTATGAATAGTTATAAACTAAACATAAGGCAGTGTGTCTGAATAACGAATCCTAAGAGATGCTCCTTTGCACACTAAAAGTAAACATGTGAAATAAACAAAAAATTCCCAAATAAGACTCATAACAATCTGTCACGGGGTGAAGGGACGAAGGACTTGGGAGCAGGCGTGATAGCAAAACAAAAGGGGATTTTATAGGAACTTAACGGAATAAACACAAGAAATAGCATTGGTAGGGATCCAAAACCGGAGTACAAGAACTAGAGAAGGGACAGGGAACACACATGTTTGACGTCAATGGTAGGACTGGGGAAGACAGGGATGAGGAGCAGAAATACATATAAGGTGCAGCTGAAGTGAGTAAAAGGAGGGCAGGAACAAGAGGTAAGATAAACATTTAATGGGTGTGTCTCTTTAGGGCCACATTAGGGGGCAAAAGGGGGCATGACAGTACCACAGCCAACCCCCCCCCCCCCCCAAAATGTGCCATACAGACATACTAACACAGGACACGGGACCAGATGCAATATAGGACACTACTAGAGTCACAGAGCAGCCCGGGGCAAGACCAGGGACAGCGAGGGAGACATACAGCCACGACACTCGCCAAGACCGGCAGACAAGTGATTTAAATTATGTGGGAGGGTCCTTGAACTTTTCAGCACCGGCCGTAACCAACAGACCGCAGACCTATCAGCATGCAATCCATGTTTGAATGTCTACTTGTGGATTTAAGTATCCCCCACGTTAAGAAATGTATCTGTTCGTTTTCATTGTGCATACAGAACTGAAAATGTGCCCAACTGGCACACAATAAATACATGCACTGTTACAGCTCTGAGAGAATCACTATTTAATGCATCTGTTTCACAGATGTTGCAGGATACTGATCTCTTTGATTTAGCTTGCTGACGATTGTACTAAAAACACCATTGATGTTGCTTGTGGTGATGTCATTATATGCAGTTTACACAGCAGTCTGCAAAACCTATAGGGAACCTATTGATGAAAATTTTCATTGTTTATTTGACCTATTTTCACAACCGATTGTTTTAGATTCACTGTTTCAGCCCTGCTTGTGTTATATGGAGTATAGACAGATCATCAGTTCCCATTTGCACGTGGCTGTGCTGTTTGCATTGTGCTAAGTCTATTTTGGCAAAATAAAGGTTATTGACTAGGTGATGGCAGAACTGAAAAAGACCATGGAGAACAAATATTTCTGCATTTCAGCTGATATTTCCATTGCTTGTTTTCTTCCTATAGATGTTTATTTTCACCCCTTTTCTTGTTTAATCTCCTGGTTCATTCCTTGACTTTTAATCAATGAATTGGACCAAAGGACTGCGGTATGGGACACAGGAAGAACTGAGTGCAGCTGAGCTAAGACTCACTTTTTATGGCCATTGACATATGAGAACCAAATAGTTTACTGTTGCTGAGATGTAAGTGCATAAAGAAGGGCTTACCTTTCAATTGCTCCTTATTAAATGACAGTCAGTCAAAAAGCATGTTCACTACATTCACATTCCTTCAACAGCAACCGAGACGCATGCGTTTAGGATTATAAATCGATATCAGATTGCAAGCAGGTAATAAGCAGCATAATTGTGTGTCTGAGTGTTTACATTTTTTGTGCTCTGTCATGAACTGGCATCCTGTCCAGGGTGCTTCATCTGCCATGTGTCTTCTGCTACCAGGTCTCCAAGCTGTCGGCGGTGTCTGTTTATTACCCATACTGTAACTACTAGAAACCAGCGTGTTGTTTAGTAATTAATAAACTGAGAGTGCAGGTGGGGAGATGTGACGTGTTTCTTGTTCTTTAACCAGAATACCCAAGAGATACCTTCCTTACATCTAGGTGACGTTCTGCTGTGATACTCTTTAAGCAATGTGTTTAATCTGAACCGAGTAAAATAGCCGTTTTTATAAGTAAATGAATGCTGTTGCTAAGCAACTAACATCCACATTTTTATGGTGTTTAATGCATAGTTGCTAATGCTGTTATTTCTAAAGTTATTTCTGTTCTTTTATAAACAAATGGGCTGCAAGTAGTAGTAGCATCACTGGTAAGTCTGAATGGTGTCTTCATTCTGAAACTTGAATGCTTTTAATTTTTTTTTACTGAATAAACTAAACTAGTCTTTCCTAAAAATGACCTGTTTATCTTCATTTGTTGTATAAAGAAAAACAGAAAGTCGCAGTGGGAATGGCGATTCACATCTCAGTGGTCTACGTTGTCTAACTTGCAGGCAGTATCCTGGTCCGATTCCAGTGAAACCTGGGCTAGCTGAGTTCCAGTTGGACCACCATGAAGTCCACCATGAAGCAGTGGAAGCAGCTGGTTGTAGCTGGGATAGTAGCTTGGATTTTGCTTGTTTTGGTGCTGTTCACCTACTTCATGGACTCATGGATGGACAGTCTCCAATTCTCCACCTCTTACCAAGACACGATGCATTTTACCTATATCCAGAGGCACAAAGCCATCATGGTGACCCCAGTGGAGATGGCCATCGCGGGCCAGGATGCAGACTTAAGACATAGGCCATATAAAAAGCCAAGGGCCAATGAGAAGGGGGATTCACACATTGTGGTAGAAGAGAAGAACTTTTGGAAAAGATCAAGAGACACACAGATCACGAGTTTCAGGAACGTCATACAAGAAAAAGACCAGAAAGGGGTGGATGAAGCTGATGCACAGGGGCGCTATTCCAAGAGCAAGTCTCTGATCCACAGACTGTGGAAAGGTAACATGTCATCGCGTATGCTCAGCAAACGGCTACAGATTGCCATGAGGGAGTACGTGAATATGAACAAGCACCATGTGGTGTACAAGGGCCACCGTTGGACTCGGATGGGAAGGCAAGAGCTGCTCTGCCGGCTGAAGAGGCAACTTCAGGTCCTGACCTTGGATGGAAGAGAATTGCCCTTCTCTCAGCTTGGCTGGGAGAAACTGGTACCAGGACAGCCTCTGAGTCAGGTCTTTGAATCAAAAGGGCAGAGCTGTGCTGTGGTCTCCTCTGCCGGAGCGATCCTTAACTCGTCCCTTGGGAGAGAGATTGGTGAGTTTGAGCTAGACATTCTTAGCAGCTTCCATAGTCCAGAAAGTAAGTTGTTTTTTTTCAAAGTTTCTGTCAAAGTTAAAATGGTTACAGGCAGAAGAATTTGGGTACTGAAGATGAATAGGGTCATGTCAAAGAAAAAAATTATAAAGCATTTTGAGATTAAAGTCGGAAAAAAACTTTCGACATCCAAGTCGAAATCAACTTTCAAGATTAAAGTAGGAAGTTCTGCGATTAAAGCTGAATTCTACAGATAGGTTCTCCTAACACAGCAGGGGGGGGGGGTCGCAAGATAATTCTGCAAATCATCAATACACAGAACATGGAAAAATATACTGGTTTGAACACAATCTCAACTGGTCAATCACAGTAAATCTACGGCGATGACTCCTCATCGTCAAAACATACCATCAGGGCTTGGTAGCTCACACTCAGATAAAGGTTAGAGAACTTTAATATACACCTAATGAGGGTTGCGAGTCTCTGACACTGTTATTTGGAGTCGTGGGCTAAAATGTGAGCCTTTTATTGGAATGAACCCAGGAAGCAGCTGAATGTGAGGCATCGGTACAGTGTTGTCATGTAGTGTGATTCACGTCCTACAGATATCTCACACCGGCAGGTTTCTACCGTCAAACCTTTGCTAGAACTAATAGGTTAAGGAAAGGTGTACTTGATTTCTTCTGATCATTTTCAATTTTGAAAAATCACACTTTATAAACTTCTTCATTGGAAGAATGTTCCAATAAAGAATATTTTATGCAGAGGATCTACCCTGTGTGTTACTCCTCTGCCTCCAGGCTCCTGGTCTGGGGCTCTGAAACCAAAATAAAAACCTTAACAGTGGCTGTATTAGAAGCCAAGTCACTTTTCATTTTTGTCTGGGTCTGAGATGTATGTCAGTGTGACCTCAGAAGGCTTTGTGGCAAAGCTCAGCTCTTCCACTTTCTATGACAATGGGTTTCTTGCACCTTGTTCTGTTGTACACTGAGCTGCCTGTTTGGGGGGTATTTCAGTGTGGACTTCCCTGACATTCAGCGCTTTAGAGAAGCCTGTGGCTTTGTTTTAGCTACGCTCACTAGTGCTGAGCCGTGTGTTTGCAACCACAGGTTTTTCATGGATGTTGGAATCCTTACCAGGGCTGTGCAGAGATTTTTCGAGCAACAAAAGGGGGACTAGGAACTGTTCTTACTCACATGCTGTAAAAATTCTTTAGACAAAAGAGGCAGGTGCTCAGGCTCGCCCAGCACCTCCCTCCCGCCCAGCACCTCCCTCTGCCAGCACCTCCCTCCTGCACATGCCGGCTCAATTTTGCAAAAACTACTTTCTGTGCTTTGTGTGTTTGTCATCAACCCAACCCTGTCAGTGCTGGTCTGCTTACAAACTCAGTGCATGTTCTCATGTTACAGCACAGTCGTGCCTCTCTGGCACACAGCAGATCGATCGAAAGGTAAGCTGACCTGGAAATATAGTGCAACCGGTGGGTAGTTTTGCAGCTCAGTCTGCCGACTGCGCGAGCAGCAGGCTAAGCCTGATGGCCGCCTTGTTAAAGCCGGCCTAGGAGCAGATGTCTCCTTTGGGTGAGACTAAAACTGCGTTTGTCGAAAGGGCTTTCAGTCACTCATCATTCTGTAAGTGTGTTAATCTGAAATATGAACGATTTCCTGCTGTTTTCTTCTGAACAGCTACAAATCCATCCATCTATCCATTTATTTTGGTTTCCTGTATAATAAACTGTTTTGTTCCTCTAAATTAATGCACAGAAAATAGCATCAGTGGTGCTTTTCCTGCTAAACTCTGAAGATCGTTCATGCATGTGGGCATGCGTATGAATGTAGTCATACTGGTGCTCGGATCCACACACGGGCTATAATGTTGTTATTCATTGTTAGTATATCCCTCCCTCCATAACCACTCGACCAATGGCTATTCGCGTAGCATAGTGCGTAAGGCTGGGGACACCCTGGATGGGATGTTAGTCCCTCACAGGGGACATACATGCAGATGTGCTTCGTTATGTAGGAAAAAATTAGAATAAAACAGATATCTTTGAACGTAATAATGGCTAATTGTCAGCATGTTACTTGTTTTTGATGCTTGGAAAATAATTATAACTTTATTCCTCACTTAGAAAAACTATATTAATCACAGTGCACACAGTTTGTAAATGGCATCAGCATGGCACAGCTTGAGCATGGATGAATGGTTTGGTCCAGCTTCTCAGGTGTGACATTACTATGTAAACAAACATTTGTATCTCCGAAACTAAAGCAGCACAAACTTTCAGTGCGGGACAGACAATTGAGACCAATTTGGTTAGAATTTGAAACATGGGTGGGGCGACTTAGCACAGGTACTTCTAAGTTACATAAAACTTGTTGCTGCCATCTGCTGGACATTTATTTTAAATGCATCTTATCTCAGAGGCTACAGGCACAAGGTGGGAAAACCCTGGATGACACCATTGACATCTAGGGTGGATTTGGTGACTCTAATTAACCTCAGTAAGGTTTTGGACTGTGGTGGAGGACCAGAGTACCTGGAGGAAACCCCACAATGACACAGGGAGAACATGCATATCCCACACACAGGGCCATGGCAGAGACTCGAACCCTGGTGCCAGAGGTGTGAGGCAACAGTGCTGAGCTCTGCACCACTGGGTGGGAAATATTATAGGATGTGAAAGACGTGGATGTTAATAGGCTCTAATGGCCTCACTCTTTGATATCTTATTCAAAACAATAAATGACTAATTCTGCAGGTATCACCCTTTCTTTAAACATAACAGTATATGTACAGTTAAAGTTTGAAGTATTTCCTTGCTAAACATAGTCCATAAGAACATAAGAAATTTACAAACGAGAGGAGGCTATTCGGCCCATCAAGCTCGTTTGGGGAGATCTTAACTAAAAGCTCAGAATTGTTAAAATTTTATCTAGCTCTGATTTAAAGGGTTTTAGCTTACGCTACACTAGCAGGAAGACTATTCCATACTCTAACTACACGCTGTGTGAAGAAGTGCTTCCTCAAACTTGTTTTAAAATGTTCTCCTGCTAATTTCCACCTATGGCCACGGGTTCTAGTATTTAAACTAATATTGAAATAGCCATTTTGCTGAACAGCATCCACACCTGTTAGAATCTTATATACCTGGATCATGTCCCCCCTTAATCTCCTCTTGCTCAAGGCTAAACAGGTTCATCATAGTTCATCATATGCTCCATCAGTTCATTTTGGAATAAAGGTGCTGCATTAAAGTAATTTACCACTTTTATAATGCAGGAGTCTGCATTGCAAGGTCAGATGATACGGTGACGACTCTTCCTCTGCCCTCTGCCCGTAGACGATCACGATGTCGTACTTCGTTTCAATGCGGCACCCACCAAAGGCTATGAGAATGACGTTGGCAACAGGACCACCATTCGCATCATCAACTCTCAGGTGGGTGCTGCTCTCTGCGTTTGTGCCCCTGGGCTGAAGGCTGCTGATACAAATTCCCCTGGATGCCAGAGTGATTTCTCCTTTGGGGCCCTTGAACGAGGTCCTGCTCTCCAGAGGCTGTAGGGATACTGGCAGACTCTGCTCTCCAGTCCAGACTTATACATAGAGATGCCATCCATCCCGTATTCTGTGGGATCATCCAGTATTGAAAAATAAAATGCTGTGTCGATTTTTGAACTGATGCAGGAAAAATCACGTGCTGTAGTGGTTCAAAAATGGAATGCGGCATTTCATTTTTCAGTATGGGATAATTTTGCGATTTGCCCCTGATAGTTTTATTTTTGCGACCAACTGCTTTTGATTGAAAGTCAATTTGTACATTGCTTTGGGCAAAAAAGAACTCTAAATGAATGAAATATGCTTTTTATGCATCATGAATTGCATAGGTAGGAAATGCGCAGGCTAATAAGATGGGACAGAGGAGCCCCAATGACAGAATCTTCTTGTTTTTCGACTATTATGAAGGCCGTCAAAGGATCAGCTCCTACAGGCTGCAGTCTGCTTCTCTCATGTTAACGGTTTTTATTTTTTTCTCCATTCCACCACTTGTAGATTCTGGCCAATCCCTCCTTCCATTTCCAGACCAGCAGTCTGTACAAGGGTCTTGTTCTGGTGGCTTGGGACCCTGCGCCATATAGTGTAGACCTGCTGAAGGTCGGTCTCCCTCCTTTGTCCTTTTTTATGAAGTTTTTATCCCTTCCCACTCCTACTCTGCAATTTTTTTTTGTTAGGAAACCCCCAGTCAACAACTTTGGATACATGCCACTATGAAACACCATGAAACACTTTTTTTTTTTTTTTAATATTTGGCACAATCAGATTCTTTTCGAGTTCTACGTGTCCCTGGGTCAACAAGGGAGGGGCTTGCATTTCACTTCTTTAACCAATCACAGTCTTCATTGTATGCCATAATGACATTAATTACAGTTTTTTACAATTACTTTTGCATTAATAACAGAAGCTTCATGTCCTTTTTCAAAATTATTTTTAACACAAGCTGTCCAGTGTTCAAAACTTGCCATATTGCATTCATATCTTTAGAGAAGCCTTGCTTTTGCAGAAGCAGTTTCTAAAAATCAAATTTATTATGAAATATCATAGGACCATTACTTTAGATCACCTTTACACAAGATACCTATAGCTTCATTGTGTATTTGTTAGTACAATCATTAAATATAGGTGTACAAAATATGTGATTCAGGTTTCAGTATTTTATTGGAGACTAGAGAGAATAGTACAGACACAGTGGCATCATTGAAATCCTGTAATGTGGAATTTACTCAAT
>JAODKE010000037.1:12907447-12918233 GCA_026779605.1 Mormyrus hasselquistii
AAATTGTTTATTGAGTTACATTATTACAGTGGTTCCCCCTTATCTGCGGTTTCAGTTACCGCAATTGAAAAGTATTACATGGAAAATTCCAGAGATACATATTTCATAAGTTATAAATTGCACGTCACTTTGATTGTTCTGATGAGGTCATACCAGGACGTCAGTCATCCTTTTCTACAGTATATTCATGCTGTATATACTACCTGCCAGTATATACTACATGCTGTATGTACTACCTGCCCGTTAGTCAGTTATCAGATCAGCTGTCGCAGTACCACAGTACATATGTTCAGTTTATTGTTAGAATTGTTCTGTTTTATTATTAGTTGTTATTGTTAATTTCTCACTGTGCCTGATTTATAATTTAAACTTTATCATAGGCATGTATATGTAAGAGAAAACATAGTTATATACTATCCCTGGTTTGAGGCACCCCCTTGGGGTCTTGGAATATATCCCCAGCAGATAAGGGGGGTTATTACTGTATTAAGATGGATCTTCGTGGCTGATGTTCTGAGGTCAACCCATGACCTGCAGGATAGATGCAGTGGATTCTGAGATCCCCATTCCTGAAGGCATTCCCTTCATGACCATTTGCATTTTCATTTAGCAGACACAATATTCGAGGCAATGTACAGTTGGGAAGAGAAGGGCAGCAGTTGGTTGTGTAGGGCCTTGCTCTGGGCCCTAGGGGTGAAGTTGCTTTGCCTACAATGTAAATCGAACCAGCGACCTAATCAATCACAGGCACTGCACCATAACCGGCTCGCGTTTCCCTGCAGGGATCCTTCTGATGATGGTGCTGTGCAGAGAGGTCCATGTCTATGAATACATCCCATCCCTGAGGCAGTCCTATCTGTGCCACTATTACGAGAAGTACTACGACGAGGCTTGCACCTTGGGAGCGTACCACCCTCTGCTGTTCGAGAAGATGCTGGTCCAACGCCTCAACATCGGTCTGGAGCATGACCTCGACAGGAAGGGCAAGGTCACCCTCCCTGGGTTCAGCGCCGTGGACTGCAGCCCCTGAGCCACGGTCCTCAGCCACCTTTTTGTAATACTGCCTTTTAATACTTGGACATGAGTCACGATTGGAATATGGGGTATTATCAGCCCTCTTTTTAAACGGAAACGATAGTAAGCTAGACCTTAAAATGATATTTATTGTACCAACAGTTTATAAAGTGCTTTTTAATAAGTCGTTTATTAAATTCGAGATGAATATGAATTTATTCTCAATCCTGAGAAGCTGGGATAAACAATAGCAGCTGCTTTTAGATATGTTGTCTTTTTTTCACCTGGTGGCAAACAGTTACAGGTTTGTCATAAAAAGGCCTTTTTCGTAAAAGGGCCTTTTTTTAATTTATGATTGTCTCTGCTGAATGGCACAGCTGTTTATATACCTGCAAGGGTAGCAATAGATTTTTTTTAATATGCACGGGAACCGCTGCATTCTTTTTTCATCTCAGTAACTCTTTACTAGGACTTTGCAATGTTACTTGTCCTTTTTGCTACATTTTATACTGTACATTTCAAATCTGTTTATGCTAAAAGTTACTTGTGGCAGAAAAAATATGAAAAAATACTGAAAAATCACTGTCAAGTGACTGATACAGAACAGTAAATTCTCTCTCCTTTTGATATTTCAGCAGTTTAAGAGGTAGTGATCACTCTGGCATGAGCAAGAACTAAAGAAATGAACAGATATTTTATATATTGATGGTGGCATTTGCAGTCTGATCAAAACCCTGACATCTCATTTCATGCTGTGTTTGTATAAATACACTTGATGCTGGTTTCAGTGGCTTTTTAAGAACAACGGATGGTCACATCCATCCATGACTTTATTGATAACTGGCACCAAGAGGCCACACCTGTCATTTGGATATTATTAAGCTTTTATTACATGGTCTGATTTTATTCTGAAGGCTACATAAAAAGCAAATTAGTTTTAATTAATTTTAATATTAATTGTTTAAACATTTTTCTGTTCCATTTTGAAAAATTGGAACTAGATGTACTTGTAACGGGATTAGAACTGCTGTTAAATGTCGTTGTTGATGTTTGGTTACAGTAATACAAAAATGCTGCAGGGATTTAATACACGGCTGACAGGTGCAGAATTATATGAAGTTTAATGTGTTATAATACAATGTCTTGAATTTACTTTTTGTGCTTTACAGAGTGATGTCATTCCTTCAATGAAGCATGACATTTTGTACTGACCAACACAGAACGTTCTTGGTTTTTTCCTGGTTGAAATAGTAGCTGGTCTATTTCATGTTATAGCACCATGATGTAAATAAATGTTTGGTTTCTGTAATGTATTCAGAAAGCTGTGTGCTTAACTGTTTTATAAGCACATGAAGTATGAATGGGGAAAAAGCCTTGCTCAGTCCCATTCGGTTACGGGCACTTAGAAAACTCAAGACATTTCCATTATTCATTAAATAGCAGGTAGAGCATAGTGGCCACTGCATGATGTCCACTTTCTGCAATATTTCAGATTTTGTTCATGTGCTTGTAGCTCTTGAAATGTTTCAGAGTTGCCTTCAGGAAGCCTTTCTATGAGGCTGTACGAATATTTGCATTTGAAATGACTGTTTTGTCCCATTTTCCAAGATTAGTTCACCTTTCTTGCCTAAACTTTTTTAAAGATTTTGAATAATGTTTGGATTTTTTTCCAATGTCTGTGTTTTCTACTCTAAATAAAAAAGGTTGTTCTTTGCTAAACATTTCACTGCCCCTTCCTGATTGTGATTCTGATTTAAATTGATTTCACATATGAGATGCACACAAAATCTAAGGGGAATAAATTATTTAAAGTCCTGTGTATCCGAAGAGAAATACACTGTGAGCCATTATACCAATTCCATATGGGAGTTCTATTCCACCACCAGCCAGATTTGCTGCTTGTGAAATGTAACGGAAATACTGAATGGTTGGGACTGCTCGACGGGAGGTTTATGAACCAATCAGCAGTGAGGATCCAGGCGTGAGCAAACTACAAAGCTGCCTAGGGCCCAATCAGCACAAGGGGCCCTGGGCAACGTCAAATATATGTTATATGCATGGCTGTGTCTAGCTATAGGCTGAATAAGCAGCCGTTTGGGGGCCTTTAATGACCTGTGCTGTGGCATATTGGGCCGCTGAAGCGAAGCTTTGCCTAGGGGCCCTGAAAAGGCAGAGCCAGGCCTGCTTATATCATTCCGAGACGCAGCTACTCGCTGACCTGCTTGTTCATCAGGAAGTAGATTACGGGGTTGATGACGGTGCTGCTCTTAGCCAGAATGGAGGGCACCACACTGGCGATGGGCGGGATGATGCCAGGCCGTCCGAAGGTGGCCATCAGCGCCACGATGCCGTAAGGCATCCAGCAGAGCAGGTAGCACGCCCCCGCGGCGACCACCATGAAGAAGATGTGGAGCTCTCTGCGCCGGGCCGCAGTCTTCCGGATCTTTCCGGCCTGGCACAGAAAACAGGATAATGGGAGAACTTTTATATTCAAAATATCAATCAGGATATATATTAAAATATAAGAAATATGATAACTTTTTAGTAAAATTATGTGAAGTATTTAAGTTTGATTTAGTGTTTAGGGTCTATCTTTCCTATCCTTACGATAGGCAAACTATTATGATCAATACTCTATATATACATGTATATATGTGTGTGTGTGTGTGAGAGAGAGAGATAAAAATATGCATCTATGTATCGCCTGGTTTTGACAATAAATGTGGCTTTGTTTTAATCAGCAAGTTGCTCTGGTGTTTTTTACCATTTTGTCAGGAGTCACTGAGCTGTGAAATTTCAATTGAAATTATAAAAGAGAGCTCAGTCCTCCCATCAATGAGAACAGATGGCTTTGTTCTGGGACTGTAATATTATGTTATGGTAAGCATTTTGTAACATTCTGCCAATATTTTTTAAAAATAGGTCACACAAGCATTCTGGTAATACATATACACTTATATTTATAGAGTTACATTTATTAAGTTTTTATTACTATTGTTTGCCAGTTCAAGCACAGAAAAGGAGCTGCAGTAGCAGCTACACATGAGATGATATAAAATATGCACCGATTAGCCATAACATTAAAACCATGAAGTGAATCACATTGATTAGCTCATTACAGTGGCAGCTGTCATGGGTGCTATTATATATTAGGGAAGTGAACTGTTATTTATTAAAGCTGATGTCTTGGAAGCAGGAAAAATGGGTGCAAGGATATGAGTGACTTTGACAAGGTGCAAATTATGATGGCTACGCGACTGAATCAGGGCATCTCCAAAACAGCAGGTCTTGTGGGATGTTCGCATTATTCATTGGGCAAAATCAAGTTGCCAAATGCAGGATTTGAACCAGAAACTTTCTGAATACAGGTAGAGTCCCCAACCTCCAACCCACAGAAAGCCCAATGCTAATGCAAGAAGGCCTTTGCTCACCTGCCTGACGACATGTAGCAGCCTAATGTAACAGTAGACCATGAGCGACACGGGCAGGACCAGGCAGAAGATAAACAAGCAGATGATGTAGGAGTGGGAAAGCAGCGTGCGAGCTGTCCAGGTGACGGAGCAGCCCGTCCCGGCTCCCTCCAACCCATAACTACTCCAGCCCAGTAGGGGGGGGGATGTCCAAAGTAGCGAGTACAGCCAGGATCCTCCAACTGCCAGAAGGGGCTTGCGGAAGTCGGGGCCCCCCTTTCTGTGCACGGTTAATGTGCTGTAGCGGTCATATGACAGCATGGCCAGAGACATCAGGGACACGATTCCTGTCAAAAAGAGCAAATAAAACATGATCTGAACTAAATCTTGTTGGACCGAATTTACTCTTATTTGGATTATGGAAAGGTTATAATAATAAGTAAGTGGCCATTTTGTTTGATTTGTGATGCTTCAGTACTTGGTTTAATCTATAAGAAATGCTCATTCTGTCACTGCGACATGTATGTGATTTCCTTGTACTTATTGCATTTCTTATTGTGTTTTTGTTTTTCTCGGTTTCTGACACACTGTCTAAACGAACGACTGTCTTTAGCGAAGCTGCTCAAACACGGGAGTGCAAAGGCGAGTCTGCATAGCTGAAGAAAGCGCAGGAAACCTGAAGTGAGGGCAGATTATGCGTCATTGGAGAACAATGATATCATGTATGGATATGAGGGGTGGGGAGGGCTGGTGTGGGTGTGGATTTTTGGGATGACCTCTCAATCAGCCAATAAGAGTAAAACCCAGCAGGCTCTTCATACAATGACACATGAACGCTTAGCTAACCACAAATTGAGCCTCGACAGCAGAAAATACGGTGCAATATGTCCAAAATATTTCAGTAATATAATGTAAAGTATTAGTGTGATTTAGTGGTTAGGGTCTATGGTAAGGAAACTATTATGATCATATAATATGATCAATATGTACTCTATATATATATATATGTTCAAAAGTAGACCCCATTCAGACCATCCTGTGCAAAGAAATCAAGGTCACAGGGCATCTGGAACCTATGGGTACAAGGCGGAGAACAACCCATCACAGAACACACTCACGCATGAGAACCCATCACAAGACACACTCACACACAAGAACCCATCACAGGACACACTCACACACGAGAACCCATCACCGGACACACTCACACATGGGAACCCTTCACAGGACACACTCACACACGAGAACCCATCACAGGACACACGCACACACGAGAACCTATCACAGACACACTCACACAGGAGAACCCATCACAGGACACACTCACACACGGGAACCCATCACAGGACACACTCACACAGGAGAACCCATCACAGGACACACTCACACACGAGAACCCATCACAGGACACACTCACACACGAGAACCTATCACAGACACACTTACACACAAGAACCCATCACAGGACACACTCACACAGGAGAACCCATCACAGGACACACTCACACACGAGAACCTATCACAGACACACTTACACACGAGAACCCATCACAGGACACACTCACACACGAGAACCCATCACAGGACACACTTACACACCTATGGGCAATTTGGCAACTCCAACTAACCTCAGCAAGTTCATTGACGGTGGGAGGGAGGCAAAGCACCTAGAGAAATCCTCAGGATAAGATGTGCAAATTTCACATAAATGGGGCCATAATAGAGGCCCGGACCCAGAGGTTCGAGGCAACAGTGCTGACCACTGCACCACCATGGTACCCACAGAGACAGCACATATTCATTAATGGTTTGTGGCTGCAGAATTAATAGCCTTACTATGCCTTTAAAAGCCATCACTACTTTCACAGACTTGAGAGAAATTAGAAAGCCTGATTTATATAAATCAAGGACCTTTTTACCATGCAGTTTTAATCATCAAAGTCATTTCAGCCATTCATTACAGAAATTGCTTTTAATATAGACAATATTTCAGAAAATAAATTATCATGGCTAGGATTAGGACAGCGGGCCCTGGAAATGAGTCAGGTTAACAGATGCAACCAATGAGAGGCAACCAGAACCTCTCTCGTCTTCAGAACCAAAACCCGGACTGAGACCAGCAGAGCGGCGAAGACTTACATGACTGAAAAGACAGATCAAACAAAACAGAGGCTGGAGTTCTCCGGAGAGTACAAGGGAACCCAGACTGCGAGAAACACCAAAGCAAAATACACACAGGCGACTGGTCAGGGGCTGAGGCTGAGCCACCGGAAAGAGGTCGGCCTGTTTTGAGGAGCTAAGTTGAACAGTTCTGCTCTGCCCTCTGCTGGAGGCATGACATAAACGTTTCCTACTACTACAGATGCTTAGTTGATACCTTTAATTTAATCCATCTTTCCGGCTAGATTTTCTGAAACAAGTAGAATTCATATTTAAAGTGGAATTCACAATAAAGGCATAATCCCTACCCAGACATATAACAGCAATACTCTAACTGCACATGAGTGTCTTCAAGCACTGCACCAGATTTTTCCATTATATTAAAAAAAGCCCATGATTGTGCATCTCTATCTACTACAAATGGCACACATGCTGGTATTTTAAAGTCATTGGCAGGGAAATGGCATCGTAATAAGCCGAGTATTTCAGAATGTTATTAGGGTAAAACACTTTCGGGAATATAATAACATCTTGCAATGTTCGTAACCAAGCATTCTTCATAGTCACTATAACAGAGAGTCACAGTGAGCCTGGACCCTATCCCAGGAAAGGGGACATCCTGAATAGGGTCCCAGTCCATCACAGGGTACACACACGCAAAGCCGGAGCTGAAAATCAAACCCAAAACCTACGTATGTAAGATTATACTGCTAATCACTGAGGGATCATACCAAGCTAATGGCAGTTGTCTAAATTTGGGGTTTCCAGCATTATAATGACGACAGACCAATAAAGGTGGAGTGGGAAAATATATAGTTTACAGCCTGATGGAATACTGTCTGCAGAGTGATGCCTGTTGGTGACCCGAGGGTCAAGATACTCTGGTTTAACAGATGCTTACACAAATCGGATCGGAACTTATTTGGCTTGCATTGTAGATCCCACATGGGTTTAACACGTTACATCCAAGTAAGTCCAGGTACTCCCAGCATTTTTCACGGTATAACATAATGTCCCTTGATTCCACAAATGCTGTTGCTAATTTTTACACATAGCCTGAACAATGTCTAATGTATAAAGTTTCCAAAGACCGACAGACTGACGTGCTCAGATTTCATCTGGGATTCTGCATCTTTCCAACACTCTGTTTTCAGTATCAGGGCAAAAGTAATTTTCTATGCAGGATCTCAGTATAGGCCTAAGCCTAAGCCTGCCCTAGTTATAATACTGTGTCACCATTGGAGGACAGAGAAGGTTCAGAGAAGCATTTCTGAAAGCTTTCCTCAAGACAAAAACACCTTTTAGCTGGGAAGAGCTGTAAATGCATGAGCGGCTACAGAAATGCCAGCCACCAAAAGCAGGAGCATAAGCAGCCCTCACCTTGCTGTTATGACCTCCATTCATCATCCAGAGCTCAGATTCCGCTTGTCTCACACCCTGCAAATGCCTTTCTCGACATCCAGGAATTATAACCTGGCAGGTGCAAACACACTCCTACACTTTAAAATTAGCACCCATAAGAATAAAATTAGTATTTTAATGTGCAGCACAAGAAGATGCCAGAAAAGCACCTGTATTCAAAAGAGGAAAAAAAAAACATTGTTCAGGCAAAATTAGCAACAGCATCTGTGCAAGCAGGGGACATGTTTTACGTCACACTGTGAAAAATGCGTGGAGTACTTGGACTTACTTGGATGTTATGAGAAAATGTTTTACAAAACTTTTTATATGGATAAACCTGTAAGCATATGAAACACTCCATCATCAATTTATGCTTTTCGTGGTGCGCAAGAGACTCAGCAAAGTTTTGTTGCGCAGAAATATGTCGCGTACAGCAAAGCATTTACGCATCCGTTTGGTAAACTCACCGAAACAGGAGTTGATGAAGCCGTACCACATGCATCCGTATCTCCCGACCAGCCACCGTCCACGCAGGCTAGAAGCGAAGCTCAACGGGGTGCCGAATATGCAGACCAGCATGTCGCTGATGCTGATGTTGAGAAGAAGCATGTTCACCGGAGTCCTCAGGGTCTTGAATTTGCAGAACAGGATGAGGACGATGAGGTTGTTAAAAAAGCCAAGAACCATAATCAATCCCAAAAACACTGACACCACGGTGTGTCCCCTTCTGGACAAGGCGTTTGCTGGCTTGTCGCTCCATTGTGGCTCAATTGTGAACGTGGTGTCGCCGCTCGCGTTGGAGCTGCCATTCATACTTAAAATCATTATATCTTCTGTCCCGAGTATTGCACAGGGTTATTATCGTATTATTTTGCACACTACCTACCTACCGGATAATAGTAGCCATATGCAGAGCATTTTCAATCGGCCGCATACAGTACAACTTGGCTCTTAGCTGGGCAAAGTTTCATGCGCGTTTAATTTTTTTTTTAAATACGTCACAATATTTCTGCAATCACATCTGGAAACCAAACAAAAAAAAAAAAAATTGGTAAAAATTCTAAGTGAAATAACCGGCATCAATCAATAACTCAGGTGACAGTAACTGTTTTAAAAAAATCTAATTTGCTGATTTTTTATTTCTCCTACTGAGGTTCAACGTCTTACTACAAGAACAAAACGATGACTGTACTGTTGAAGCCAGTGCAGCCGGGGCATAACAAATCTGAGAATATATGGGGAGTGAGGCGGGGAGGGGGCACGCGCGGGGGTCGGGGGTGATGGTGGGGGCATGCTGAAGCTTGGGTAAGCGGACAGTCCGTAGACACGCCCCTGACAGATACTGGGCTAATATGTTTTAGGGTTAAACCTGAATAGGCTTTCATATTTTGCGCAATTGCGTATCTCTGAATGTGAACAAAATTAAAAATAATACTAATATTGTACGACATACACAGTAATGTAATTACAGTGATGTAAAATTCTGTTCTGTCAAAATGGAAAAGTGAACTTCATTTCAATACATTCTATTCATAAGTTACAATTTATGAAATTATGCAATTTCATAATACATGATGATTTTTACCTGTTCCAGTCTTTTTTGACATAAACAAGTATGGTATGGTAGACAAGTGGATATGCTTGTGGATCCTAATTGCTTTTAATATGATATGGCAAAATTGCCTTTTATATATAAGAAAAAGAAAAATTAGTGTAGTTTTTAAACATCCATCTTCTAAGCACTTACCCTGGTCAGGGGCTTAGCAAGGAATTCTGAGCCCCCTGACAAAATATCCTTTTAGTCTAAGGCCAAGGAAAATATTCCTGCTCACCCAGCAACGGGCCGGAATGTCTTTGGACCACAGGAGGAAAAAGCCCCATGACAAGTCAACATGCAACAGCCACTGCAGTCACAGTAGCGGTATCTGCACCTTGGAGGTGGATGATGACTGTAGCCGACTACATACTGACTCACCAGGCTGCCCTGTTTGTAGGCAAGGGCAATATCGCAGTTTTAAAAAAGCAATTAGTACTAAGAAATTAAGGTTGTGTAGTGACTAGAGGCCAATCTTATGCAGAAAGTACCATTGCGTATGCAGTTTTTCTCTGCAACTCCCTAATTACATTACTAATTAGAGAACTGATTGGCTGAATCGCAACTGGGTTTGAACAACTGACATAAAGCTTACCCAAAAAACTTGCACACACACCGGCCCTTTGCGGATAAGATTGCCCTGGACTACAGGCTAGACTATAATTAAACAGATCTGGAGTGTGTTTCACAATAGCAATGACTCTTAGCATCTTACAGTACGAAGACTCTAAAGATATACCTTACAAAAGGTATTTCTTTTCCTACGTCTGTTTCACAAATAATCAATTAAAAGTGTGTGTGTATGTGTGCGTATAGAGCTTGTATGTTCTTGCTGTATCTGCTTCTCTCCTGTAGTCCAATGCTATATTGTCTCTAAATTCTGGGCATATGCCCTTCGACTGCCCCAGTTTACGCTGTTTTTCGCATCATGCTGTTTTACCTCCCAACCCCAAAGGACATATTATGCAGGATAAACGGTTGGAAATCTAAAAGACCTCATCACACCCCGCACTGCACCACGATCTCTCTTATCCTCCAGCACTGCTCGACTCATCCCACCACCCCTCAAGGCACAAGGAAGACACGTCTCTCGGCTCTTCTCTGTCCTGACACCAATTTGGTGGAATCCTCCTTGATGTCCGAACAGCTGAGTCACTTAATGTCTTCAAAAAATGACTTAAGACACACCTTTTCCTGAAATACCTAA
>JAODKE010000037.1:12962782-12985216 GCA_026779605.1 Mormyrus hasselquistii
GTGGCTGGGTTGGAGTGGCGTTGTGTGGGCGGGGGGGGGGTGGCGGGGGGGGGTGGGGTGTGGTTTTGGGGGGGGGCACGTGGTGGGTAGGGGGGGAGTAGGAGTGAATACAATTATTCCCCCTTTTTGGGGGCCACACTTCACGGCCCCCTTTGAAGTATGGGCATTATGGCAGCTTGCATTCAATAACGTTGAATGAAAAATAAGGAAAAAAAAAAAAGAAAAAAAAAAAAAAAAAAAACTTCTTCTATTTGGTCTGAGCAGAACGACTCCTCTGCACAGGCCTGGAGTCACTTCGCTGCGGGGCCCAGTGGGCTACGGTTAGGTCAAAAGTGTACGAGACAAGTGCAGGAGGAGGCTCACAGGCCAGAACGACAGAACGAGAGCGTGACTATAAATTAATAAAAGCAGCTACAGCATACTGTATCTCGGCCATCTAGAATTCCCATACAGCCCCAGAGATTAAAAGACGAGAAATATATACATATTCATATAATAACCTTAGGAATCCGCTATACATTAAAAGTCTCGGAAGGGGCCAGAACCAGCCAGAGTGTGCCACTGGGGGGAGTGTGATCCAATACTGATAGAGTTTAGTGTCTGGTCCCCTAACCCCTCCATACAGAACAAAAGATTCCAAAAGGTTATCAACTGAAAGTGCCAACCTAACAGGACTTAAGGTGCTTTTCCACTAGCACCGAGAACCAAGCTGCACCGGACCTTTACCACATACAACCACTTTTCCGTTAAGGTGTGTCAAGGCCACAGCTGAGCCACAGCCAAGCTGTAACAGCACTGACAGGAACGGGGCCATCGAGTGGCGGGAAAGCAGAGACAGCGGCCTTCGCGATGCGCTCTCGTACTTATTACTCGCCATCAGTAGTATCGCGCGTCATGATGCATCATGTTCTCTAAAACTTGCAAATAGAAAGTTTCCAACCTCCGACTTAATGAACAGCTGAAAGGATTGGATTCGTGATGCAGATTAACTGAAGCAAATGCTAATTCTGCTAGCGTACGATACGTTTATAACATGCCGATTCTCAGACATGCTAGCGGAAATTAGCACAGTCCAAAAGAAAAATAATAATTGCACCTACAGTAAATGAGGCAAACCATGTGAACAGTAAGTGCCTCTTCAGTGCCCGTGCCCGTGGGCCCATAACCCCAGCTCCTGGGTCCTGTGGTGCCACCCGATGGCTGACCTTGCACTCTGACCCTCAAGCTATAGACAGCAAGGTGGGGCGGGGGAAAAGAATTCCAATGTAACTGTACTCGTCCTTGAGCAAATATCAAGTAAATGATGATCAATTTAGCATTTTCTTATCTCTTATATAATCTGGCCCCTAATGGCCAAAGACTGCTACTACACTTGACAGACCTCAGAGAGGTCACAGAGGTCCTCTTCTGCCCTATTAAAACGAGCTGGGGAATTCGATTCGGGGGCCTAAGCATCACTCCCCATGGAGGCCTTTGCAGTAAATGGAGCCCGACTTTAACCGTGGCCATGAGTGGACTGAACCGAGGAATAGCAGCCGTAATGGAGGAGGGGGCTGAATTGAAGCCTACCAATAATGGCAGGAAGGGAAGGTTTTCATAAAGCGTAGCCCAAAGTGTGAACCAGAGATCCCCAGGATTCAGAGATGCTTTATGAAGCGAGGATGTGACCGCAGAAAAAAGCACACACCCGGCATGATCTGTTCACTGGCACGTACGGCGGGAGAGGGCGTGGAGGGGGAGGGACAGTATAGCACGTTACTTCGGATGCGCTCCGACATGCCGGAACGGAATGCCGAATGTCACAGTTCCGTTCCCCGCAAACATCTGCTACGAGGCATCGATTGCTCACGTACGATACGGTCCCATCGGACGTCAGGAGCGCAAAGCCAAACTACACCGCCTTTATTGAGAGCACAGCAAACTGTTCAACGTCTCGATGATTAAAAACCTAAGGGCTTCAGCAATTTATTAATCCAATCATTTTAAAATAATTTAATAAGTGAGCTCTGACTTCCTCCATCGTGTCATTCAACCAGTCACAGGGAGGCCTGTGATTTCACTTCCACTGAGGCTGATCAGAAATGGGGAACGAGGGAAAGAATAGTGTGTGTGTATGTGTGTGTGCGCATTTCAAGGGCGACACCAAGACATAAAGCCTCCATATGAACAGCTGGTGTCAGTTAAAGTCAAACCTGGGGCCGCGGTTGACCTTATGACCCACCCTTACAATCATGCAGAAAGGGCAGGGGGGGCACAGATGTGGTGTGGATCACCACCTGGGGTGTCCCCATGACATCAGCACCGGCCAACTAGCCTCCATCTCCACACTCAACTGCCTTCGTCCAATAAAAAAATGACATTAACACGATCACAGAAATCCCAGGGTCACGCCAACAGTGTCATGGCCACCATGTTCTGTTGACACTCCCAGCAGGGCCAACTCCAAAATCCTTAAGCAGACAGCCTTAAGCAGACAGCCTTAAGCAGACAGCCTTAAGCGTGGACGACAAATGGAAGAACAGAGGAAACAGACGGAGGGGATTATAGCAAACTGCCGCGTGTTGATATTGTTTGACGTTATTTAATAAGTCACTAAGTGAACAGTGTGGCGTCTATGGAAACATTCTACACCACTGCCTGTTTTAATCGCTGCTGGCATCACCTGCATCTAAACAAAACATCTTCTGGGTCCACAAAAAGGCTGGGAACCAACCAGAAAGAAGCAGAGCTGCAGTTAGTGTCACCTGGGACGTCTGGTGTGAGTCGGGCTCCCGCAGGGCGGCAAGGGGGCTGAGAAAGAGGGGCCATCCCCCCCACACCCACAGCAGGCTCATACATGCTCACGACTGACTCCGTGTCGCAGGCCTGCAGGAATGCAGAGTGGCAACAGCACTGGCCATCTGCATTTTCCAGTACAAACAGAAAAAGCAGATGAGGCATCGAAGTCTGAGTCCAGGGGAGCAGGATATGCTCAGGCTGCCGGTGGGAGGCAGGGGAGAGACACAAGGGGGAGCGTAAATGCCCCCTTCCACCGCAGGCTGGGGAGGCAAGAACAGATTGTAGGTGCTGGTGTGAGCGTGAATCGCTGCCGTGTCACTACGCGACACCATATGTCATCGTGGGCCATATGGATCTCTCAGAGCAGCTGGGGAAGCAGCACCAATGCGGGGGCGACAGTCACAGGGTGATGGCCAGCATCAGAATCTGGAGCTGAGCTTGGGGAGACCACGGTGCCTCCACCCCACCCGACCCTCACCCTGGAAAGGTCTGCAGTTACACTGGAGACTGACACCCTCTGCCTTTAGTCTGAAGATAAATGAGGAGGGAGGGGGGGGGGGTTAGGGTTAGGGTTATGGGGGGGAATGGAGGTTTTGCAGGACAAAAAACTCACTGATGACACCGCCACCCCCAAACAGCTCACATTTGCACAAACCCCTCCACTGACAAACTGGGAGGAACCCAAAAACACGCTTATTGACACGAGAATGTTACGCCGATGAGAAAGCTGTGGTCTGCCTCGTATTCCAAAGAGCCCTGGGGGCAACAAACATGGGAAATGGTAAAGGTGAGTGAGGGGAGGGCGGGGAGGGCAGAGCGGATTCCCGAAACGAGGCAGCCTGCCGCTACACGGAGCCCGAAATAGAAGAGAGTACACTCAGTGGACGCAGAAGACTACACTCCCAGTGCTCGGAAAAATTACTTCAGTGAGAAAGTTCTGCTTCACCGGGCCAAATAGGAGGTAGCATTAAGAAATAAATAAATTAATTAAAAATAAAATAAAATAAAATTCAGGCAAGCAGTGGACAACCCACATAAAAGACCAGGACCGAAGCTCCTCCAGGAATGAGTTTGAGGCTTACAAAAGCAGGAGCCAGAGGTGGAATCAATCGCTGCATCTCCAAATGATGAAACGCTCCAGAGTCTTTAAGGTCGACCTTCGGGGATCTTTCAGCGAGCCTTTTAGAACACAAGTGAGATGAAAAAAACAAGAAGCGAGAGGGAATGAAGGGGATCGAAGGGGAAGGGAACGGCTGCGCTTGCCACCCAGTGCAGAGCTCACGGCCTCTGTCCATCTCCCAAAGTTCCTCTGACCGCGGCCGTCTTGCCTTCCTGGTTATTTTTAGAACAGCCCGGCAATTATCTGAGCCCAGCGCATACCTCCCAATGCTCAGCCTGCCCCTGGTTTGCTGCACCCGATCCGTTTTGTACCATCCGACTCCTATTAAATCGGGTCAGTACCTCCATCGCCTGGCATAGGCTGTTTTTCCTCTTCCCTCATGAATATTAATGATGCCGACTGAACCATTTTTCCTATTAAGCAAAAACAGACTGCAATATGCTTTGGAAAGAAACTTCTTTTGGCATTCATTTCAAAAAGCTAATTTCAAAAGCAAAACACAAGGCCAGTTCCAAAATGGAATCGGAGTGGATTGTAAGGCAAAGTGACCGTAGTAGGAATCCGTCAGGTTAAGAAGAGAAAGGGAGAGAGGCCCAGAGGGCACTTCTGGACATGACAGAGAGCCCTAGAGGAATTAGACCGCTAATGACTTGTCATAGCTTCAGTAATAAGTGATTAACCATACAAGGAAGCGGAACCTTAAAGATTAGCCACTTATCTGAAGTGCACACAGCACTAGGCCGGCCGTACAAGATGACCTCAGATCAAATGCGATGAGGGACAGAGGGACAGACACACGGAGACGCGATCAGAGCATCCCGCTTAGAGCAACTATCCAAAGCCACCGAGGTCTGTTCAGCTGTGCTTGACCAGAGCACCAATGAGGTTTTGAAGAAATATGCATAGCAAGAAGCCAAATGAAAGGCATTCCAAGATGCTGAGAAACAAGCAATCAGCTCAAGTGGGATACAGGTAGGCTGATAAAATCAGCTCATAGGCAAGTTTCACATACTCAACATAATCGGCAAAAAACATAAAAAAAAAAATCTATTGATAGAGCACCGAGAGCCTCTCTTGAAACGTTTATGATGGGAAGGAAGGCACTTCGCACTGCAGAAACTTTATTACGTTATTTACCGCTGTACAGTAGCTATGCTTTCCCATAGTATAACTCACGACTAAGTGTCAAAATTCAACCTTTATAGCCACAACAGAATGTGCGTGTAGCTACATGAAACAAAGGCTGATAAATTCTGTTTGCCGTGAGCTTCATTTACGGCAGCTAGATGTGAGAGGGGGATAAGCAGCACAGGACAAGGATTTCATCAAAACAAACAAAACTAACCTAAATTTATAACCTATCCACCTTTCCTACAACAAATTAGAGGAAGAGAGACAACATGGTTCAGCTAACACCCAACCAAACCCCACAACAAACAAAAGTGAAAACAAAAGACATTCGATCTACTGTCCAATGGAGGTAGGCGAAGACGAACACAACAGGGCGACCAAACATACTATACTGAAGCAACCAAAATCCAGGAAGGCTTAGGAAAACTCACACATAATGTAATTTGTTTGTGATCATTTGAGAATGGAAATATTGTATTACAAACCCTTAGGGCCAAAAGTGATTGTAAGCATGCAAAGAAGTTCATTTGTAAGGTGCTTTTGTCAAGTAGAACAGACAATGCAGTTTGAGTTTGCTCTTGTACATCTCTTCTCATGTCATGTCATTAATTTGTTTCAAGCTTAAGGTTATATGGTGGCCTTTTGTATTTTATGTTTAAGACTCGACTTTGACTGATTTCATCAGTCGGTAAAGCACTTGACCTAAAACTGTAGGTACGAGTTTAAATTTTTGACCATATATTAGCCCGTACATTTGGTTATCAAAATTTTTAGCTCGTATTGGAGACATTTTGACATTGTCATTGGACCCTAAAACAAGCTCACAGTGTCACCACTGACACTGAGACCAGTTAAAAAGTTCAGAGGACCTTGGCAGGTGACCAGCACACCAAGGACCTACTGAAGGATAAACAAAAAAATACATATTTAAAAGGTTCACTTCATTACTACAATAAGTTTTTTCACCCCAAAAAAGACGGTTACCACAAGACATTCTGAAACAAGCTGGCCAAACCCACACAGACAGACAGAAACAGGTTTTCCTGGATGAGCTGTGTGCAGCTGGGCCACATCTGGAGAGAAGGTAACTGCCACCCTGCTGAGAGATTGATTTATCAGGTCTGATTTATCACACACACACACAGTTCATATATTCCTATCATTATGTGGACTCTCCATTTATCTCTAGGGGCATAATCTTAATCCAAGCCATGATAACTGTAACCCACTAACTGAAACAAAATACAGGACTTTTAGTTGTTGTAGTTTTTTGATTGCAGTCACAGATTTTTATAAAAACAATAGGTTTTACCACACTATGGGGACATTTGGGTCCCCAGTGAGGTAAATATAAACACACACACACACAAGTTGGTCTTCCTATCTAAATGGGGACGTTCATTCATTTCTATGAGAAAAACCATAATCCCAATCAGGACACCCTTAACCTCTACCCATCCCTAACCTTAACCATAAGTAACCAACCCAAATACAAGATTTTTGGCGTTTTCACTTTTTTGATTGCAGTCACAGATTTTCATAAAAACTGAGGTTATCCAAATGGGGACCTCAAAACATAGACCCCAAAGGTAGGGAAGTTTTACTACACTATGGGGAAAATGTGGACCTCAAATGTGATCTATGCAAACCCACACACACAAAATCAGCTAGTTTTGATCAGACAGTTCCCCTGATCTTTCTTAGATGCCATTTCCACAAAGTCATTATAAAGCAGCGAACACAAACAAAAACCTCATTTGTTCCACTGTTTCAGCAGAAAGTAGGTCAGAGCAAAGGCCCAGCCAGTGAAGGAGCCGCCCCCCCCCGAAAATGCTGGATCCTACAGCTCAGGAAAAGGTAAAGTGCAGTGTGCGTGATCAGCACGGAAGGGTCAGACTGCTCAATGGCAGTATCAACCATGGTCGCTGTCTAGCATTCCCCATCTCTTATGCAAAATGATGTCAATCTCAACTGAATTATCACAGCAGTAGGGTTGCAAAATTCTGTGAATTTTCCCATAAATCCCTATATATTCCCATTTATTCCCATGGGAAGTTTCCAACTTCCCACAGAATGGAAAGTTTCTAGAAATTCTCCGGAAATTTTCTGCCCCTTTGCAACCCTAGCATGGTATTCCGCTGGAAACATTAATACAAGCACTGTAGGTGGCCAGATGTGAATTAACTGCACAGTTAAATTTGGCTGATACCCCCTCATATGCACTAAGCTCATCATCCGCACACACGACAAAAAATGTAGAATTCTAGCTATGGAACCACTTTGGCTTTAGTCTAGCTCTTTTGATGCAGGCAGAGTAATCGTGCTTCTAGAAGATAGAAAGCGATGGCCCCAGAACGGCAGCTGAAAGTCTGCATATTACCCAGCCTTTGTAATGCCAGCAGCAGCTGACAGGCTATTGCATTTTTATGTTTTGGCCATAACTTATTCCAAACGGTGAACAGGAAAAAACAGAATAAGGTAGTGAATGTAAAGTAATATGAAGGCTTTCTCTCCATCTGTCTGAGAGGAAAGTGGTATAAAGTGATAGGACAACCTTTGCATTCTCTGTCTCGGTGGAGTGGAGAAGTACAAAGTAAAGTTGAATGAGGTGAGTAGCATGGCATGCATCGGGGGTCATTACGATTCAGGGTCAATATGGAGCAAAAGAGGTTATATATATGGCTCATTCGCTAGGTCATCTGTTGAGGGGTCGTGTGATTTCGAGCACCCCAGCGCCCCCGGATCCAAATTAAGACCAGGCAGGTATGGGCCCAATGTGCAGAGCGACCATCAAAGAGATTTGTCAGCACATGATTATCTGGCCTGACTACAGGCCCACAGAACAGGGATGTGAAAAAACACAAAGTAGCCCGAGCTCTCAGACACAATCCGCTCATTTTGTTCCTCTTCTGTTTGGCAATGAGAAATAAATATAAAAATCACAAGACCAACGACGGCTATGAGGACCACGCCGCCCAAGGGCGAGGAATTCATTCCCAAGAAGCTGCTGTTAACTTAATAATTACTTCAGCGATACCTAGGTAATCTGTCACCTGAAGATGACAATTGCAACATTAGGGGACCATAAAGGAACGTCAGGCTCTTTTTTATTTTCAGGAGCGAAGGTGGGGAGGATCAGCAGGCAGCAGGCTGATCCCATAGCTCCGAGGCCATTAGTTCAATCCCTGGCCCAGCTGTGCATGTGCCTGTGTGACTGTGACCGTCTAGGATCCCATCCAAAGACCCCCTACATCACGCCTTGAGCTTCCTGGGAGAAGCTGCAGCAGCCCTCCAACCCTGTACTAGATAAGCAGTTACAGAAAATGGGCAGGCAGCTTGATTTTTGATGTGAACAGCTTCACACTGAGAATAAGCAAAAACGCCAATGTAGAAAAACAGAGCTGGTTCAAATCATCAAGTGCACACATATAGGAGCCATTACGGTCAGACGACTTAACACTATCGTATGTATTGCACATTGCTTAATAACATTCTACTTAGCGACATTAAGAAGCCTGTATTAATGAGCATTTATCATAAGATCAACAGCACAAGTAGCAGACAGGTATATAATCCAGTGCAAAAACCAGGCGGGCGGGCGGACAGACAACTAAATGAATAATTAGACATATCCTCCATGTTTGAGGAAAATTTTGCCTGTTTATTCGCCACCTTGTCATGCCACCCACGTTTCATGTTCAGCGTCAACACAGATTCATAGTGGTGGGAAAAAAAGCCACCCCCCCCCCCATCAAAGTCGCTGAGATGACACTGTCGTGGAGATTCTGGAAGATGTAAAGCAGGAGATGTAAAGGCTGTACGCAGTTCATCGCGCCTGATGAAACACCACTGTAAAGCAGGAGATGTAAAGGCTGTACGCAGTTCATCGCGCCTGATGAAACACCACTGTAAAGCAGGAGATGTAAAGGCTGTACGCAGTTCATCGCGCCTGATGAAACACCACTGGAAAAGCAGTGTCCAGCACACATTTGTGTTCTCGTATGCAAATTCCAATCAATGGGTAACCGCTGGCCGACTTCACCACATTGAGGATGCGCCTTTCTGGCCAAGCGTAAGAAAACTTGGTGTTTCCACGTCTCATAACATTAATTACAAAGGGCCACAGGCATTTACAAATAAAAATAGTCACTAAAAAAGGGGAGGAAGGAAAAAACTGAAAAATGTCATAAGATCATAGTATTTTAATTAACACATTTTGCATTTATATTTACAGTGACGTTAGACACACACTGGCAGACCTAAGCAGTGATTTGACTGCATCTCCCTCTAATTTGCTAAAATACATTTCAAAAACAATTCAAAGTGGGTCAATTTGCATAACAGGAGTCCTAAGGTGTCCCAAGTGACCTTGCATGCAAAATATCATCCAGTCTGAGGCTCAGCTTAGGTCACCAGAGGTGTATACAGGGGTGGGGCACAGGGGCACTAACCCCAGCTGAAAGCTGGGGTTACACACACACACACACACACACACACACACACTGTCCCTCAGTGATTCTAAACACAGCATCGACTAACGATAAAGTTAAGTCCTTCAGTTTCAATTATGCCCTCCTCTTATGCCTAGAAAATCCTAGAAACTTCCCTGGGGGTCAGAGCCACATTAGAAACCAGCTGTAAGTACAATAGTTTGATCAGTCCCTCTGATATCCTCACTGTTAACAGGTGAAGGTAGGACACAGGTCACAGCAGACTCCTGAGAGCCCTCATACATACATTAATCCCTACCTGAGGTTCTGTATTAAACCCCATTTGCACCGAACAAGACAATTTCTTTCTGTAAATCACCAGAACAAATACACAAACCCATAGAGCACATTCCTCCTACTGTCACTCTGGCTTTTGAGCTCACAAACACCAAAACGGTAAAAGAAAAAATTTGAACAGCAAGCCAAGCCAGTGTCTATAAGATACATGAAGACCAAGTCTACTGAAAGTTGGCAATTGTCACTGATGGCAACTTTATTAATCCCCCCCCTCAAACTTGCATAAATTATCAATTCAGATCAACCTTAATCTCCCCAGGGTTGGCTCCAGATTAATAAACATAAAATAATTATCCCTCTCTTGTTTTACAGTGATTAAAAAGGCAGACTGACTCATACAAAAACTGTTATGCCTTAGAAAAACAGTCCGGGATGCGGGGGGGGGGGGGGGGGGGGAGAGAACTGGAACAATATTAACACCCTCTTTCCATTTTCCCCTTAACAACTGGGAACCCACCCAAAATCAAAAATGGCAAATTGCAAACACACAAGCTGTTCCCTTTCTCCCGGCTGACCATCAGGAATGAGAGATGTCATACAGCCCAGAAAACCTAATTACTGTGACTGTGCTCTGATTTCTCATTGCCTCCCCCCCACCACTTTAGCATCATGCAAACAACAGCTGCATTTGCATTGCCCCGAGTCTCCCCGCCTCCTGCTACTTTCTTAATCTACTGATGCCAGGCTTGCCAAGGCTGGACTTCTGTCCCGAGGAGATCCGCTAACCCAGAGCATGCGTTTGAAAAGCGCAGAGAAACAAGAACCGTCATGAACCGCACAGGGGCCGACTCCCGGGGACCTCGTTAGCCATGTCGCATCGGGGCTGTGACATTTCTCAAGCCCCCGACGCTTAAAGGGCACGGGGTGTGCAGTAGTCACCGTTTCACCCCCAAGTCTTCTGTTAATCATACCAGATAACAAACTGGGAGAATCTCTATCAGCTTATCCTGAACTTCCAGGCAATCTGCATATTTCCACCGATTAAGTGGGAGGTTTTGGAACAGCAGGAGTAAAATGCTGACAACAAAAAAGTAGAGAAAATGGCTGCCCGATGTCAGCCCCCTTTCAAGTTTCATAACAGAGCATCAGTCATGATTGACTGATTTAGAGAAACTATTACATATTTGTGATAGATGCTAGCTGAGTATTTGAGGCCTAGATTCTCACCAGGCAAGGCTGTTTGGCTGCTTTGGCCGACGCGTCCCTGTTGGCTGCCACACAGCTTGTCAACCCAAGGATCGATTATCGCTTGTGGGAGTTTTGCTCACACAAAAATGCTCTGATTTGTAATCTCTCTGAACCAATCAGATTATATAAGAGGTGGATCCAAGCAACTGGAGGAGGCAGGCCCAGCCAATCAGATTTCTTGGACCCACCTCCTATATAATGGGGTAGCTGATGGCTTGATGGTTAAGGAAGCGCACTAGTAATCGAAAGATTGCAGGTTCGAATCCCCCACCAGAAAGTCACCACTGAGGTACCCTGAGCAAGGTCACATATGGGTTAAATGCAGTGCGCAACATTTTGTTGTTGCGCACTGTGTGCTGTGGTGTGTTAACAATGACCACTGATCACCAAATTCTAAATTCTAAATAATCTGATTGGTTCTCTGTAAACCAATAATTTTTCCTTCTGCTCTCAGACCATTTTTGGGTAAGTAAAACTCATGAGCTCAATTATTACAAGCAGGAAAAACAAACTGTGACAAGCACAGTGACACAGCTGACCATCAGCAGAACATGACAGATGTAGAGCAGGAAAAGATCAGGCAATTTCTTGTGCCAGACTTGGAGACCCACGGACCTTAGCAGACAGGCTTCTGACTCATATCAAGAGGGTGTGTACAATCAGATTGTCTGTGTTTAGCTGATGTCAAAAAAATGTCATTTAATGACAAGTTCTAGACTTCTACACAGAGCATAGAGCGTCTCACACCATGAAGTAGGATCTATTTAAAGACAGTCAATGCAGGGGATGTCACAAAACATATCGGAATTCAAATGCATCTGTCGTCTTAATATGTAGCAACTTCACCTTCATTTAAGGTCAAACTCCTCACCATGACGCAAGTCATGACGCCCAGGGACAAAGGCTATCCGTTAGGATGGTGTCGGCATTATGCGGAAGACTACAAACGGCTGCAGTAGCCGTTAACTACATGTCAAAACAAAACCTTCCAGCTGCCAGCCTGCTCATTCTTCATTTTCACACCCGCCCATCTTGAGAACCAAGGCGTTCTCCATGTTCCCTAACTGCCACCTCTGCAGGACGAACATGGCAGAAATCTCAGAGAACAAGTGGCGGTAGGTTCCAAGAAAACGCTGAGAAAGTCTTTCAGGAATCTTGGCAGCCATGCCTTCCCTCGGGCTTTCTGGCTTCCCCCCGTTGCCCTTCGACCTCTCAATCAGGCTGACCCTTGCCACGCCAAGCTAATTCCCTGCTTCCCAGCTCCCCCACTCATTTCCAAAGGTGAGCAAGAATGGGGTAGGTTCCTTACTCAAGTCCAAGGCCTGAACTCCAACTTACATAAACTCCATTGTGCACTTGTCCTTCTGGTAACTCATAGCATCACCTGAATCATAGCGGGAGAATAGACTGAGCCTGTAAGAGCGAAGTTGAGCAGGCTGACCTCTGGGAAGGACCATGTGGAGGAACCATACTGTGACATAACTATAGGTGAAGTCCAAGACACCAAACTGGCCAAAATCCAAATTAAGTCCCTCAGGTTAAGGTGACACCGGCCTCGACTCTTCAAATGTGGAGTTACACACATCCTTCCTCCCTTCCTCCAGAAAAGACAGGCAGCTCATCACCCTACCAATGAAGACACTCTGAATGCCAAAGGGAACAACTCAATATATAATGAGATGCAGAGAGGCAGGACGCATGAAAACCTCCTGGTACTTGATGAGATTGTTTCACCGTGAAAACCGAGGCAGGGCGATTTCCGAGTGGTTGGCAGGTGCCTTTAAAAATAATTGGATGTCTAGAGAAATAAGCGACAAAGCATCTTATGTACGCCAGCAGCATGACAGCAATACATGATCCAAACGCATGGAACAGAAGTGCAGCACAGAGCGACTCATAAATCACAACAGAAACTCTGATTGGTTATTTTTTTCAATGCACGAGCAACCATTCAAAGGGATGGACCAAGGAGCTCCAGGTATCGGGCAAAGATCTCAGAGTCAAGTCGGCAAGTCCAGGCGGTGGTGTTCCTGTGATACTCTGTTACATCTACCACATTATGGCTCACTGCCACACACACACACACACACACACACACACCCTGAAGAAAAAGCCCGCAAATCACTACCTCGCTTCTCAGTTCACTGTGAAAACCAGGAATAATATGGAGATAACAGAAATAGATTTGAATACATAATCCATCAGCCTCATTAAGTCAGCACAAGCCCTCGGCGGGTTCCACTCAGAAAGGGCCTCAGCTCTAGCTCCGTTTTTTTTTTCCAGGGCCTCCCATCTCTCTTCAATTACTGTGCTTATTTCCCAGGAGGAGGACATCCTGACGACGCTAAGAAATATAAAGGCACGTCTAATTTCCTCAACGGGGCAGGTTTCTGCGAACGAGGCCTTTGACTCAGCTAGACTCCTGGAGCAAGTGGTGGTGGCAGCATCTCCGCTAACCTCCCCAAGGTAAGCCGACTCCTGAGGAGGAACCCCGCAAAGCCAGGGAGCCACTTTTATTTGAGGTGGTTCGGGTTACACGGCTCCGGAGCCAGAGGGTATCAGTTACCAGGCATGCGGGTCACGTCAGAGAGAGAGACCGAAGGGGAAACAGGCAAGTTCTCCTTGGAAGGCAGGGAGGCTCGAGGTGCCTGACATCAGTACGGCTTTAACTGGCCCAGACAAATGAAGCTATGACATCACAGCTATGCGGGATGGCTTCCCCCAAGCTGTCAAGCAATCTGACAGCTTCCCTCAGTCACGGCCCACGGCAGGCGCTCAGCCTCACACCGACACGCCGCGAGAGTCCCGTCGCCCACACTGACATGGGCGGCCTACGACTACCCGCACGGGGAGGGAAAAGTTGACGCAAAGTTTAATGCAATCATTTACGCGACCCACAATGCTGGAGAAGGCAAACTCACAGGTGGTCTCATTCTAAAGATGAATGGACGTTAAGGAGAGCGACCAGCTCAGTGATCTCCGAGCAAGACCCTGCTGAGGATCACCCCCCCAACAGACACAATTAGGAGCAAACAAGTCGCACATCCAGCAAGACTGGTGGTGACACTGCCTACAGCTCCTATCGCTAATCCCAGTAGCAAGAACCCATTGAGCAGTCAGTGCTATATCTGGAACAGAAATGGGGGTTACTAGACCTGGCAGCCAAGTGAGAAAAGGGTAACTACAGCCTGGGTCCTGGGTTCAAATCCCATTCTGGTAAGGCTGGTACCACTCTCTACCATTATTATTTGTAATCACAATGGCCGGAAAAATTAAAGGTTATCAATTTATTGCCAGATGAAAATATTGCAAAAGTGACATTTAACATGAGAGTTAGACATAAAGGGGGCCTGGGAGAGGCTTGGAAGGAGATGCGTATCCTGACTCATAGTGAAATATCCAGCTGCACGCAACAGCTAGCTAGCAAAAATTTTTAAATGCCAGTATTTACGTTTTTTGGCCAGTGTAACTGAATCCATGGAAGTGGATGAATCCTCACGTCACAGAGGCTTCTGTGCAGCTGACACGAGTGATGGGGTGTATAAATACCACAATTTGAGAATCCGTTCCGGTTCCCAGCGTGGCCTTGAACAGCCTTGGATTAAGTAGCGGATTAAATTTGCATTGGCGGGGTAGAGAGGGGAAAAGGGAAGCTGAAATGACACCTGTACACTAGGACCCAACAGCCGTTATTATCTGCCCATCCCGAGATGTTCCGAAAACACTATGCCCAAAATTCATAAAGCCTTTCCAAGACAAAACAAGCATGATTGGATTTACTCATCCTGCCTTTGGCCACAATCACCAGGTCGTTCCTCAGCGGTTATGGGGTTGACACTAATATTTGCTTTGGACTCCATAACGACAACAGCATATGAACCCCAATATGGCTGAATCATCAAAGCTGGGAAGACACCAAAGCAGGTAACTGGGCAGGTATCTGCGCATGTCCAGTGAGGTTCTAGCAATGAGAATGGAACATTTCAATTTTGTCTCAGACCTGACCAATGCATGAATCCCCAAAGTCTTCCTTGAAGCCTTGCCTTTATTTTTTGTGCTGGAAAAAATTAAGAGATGAACCAGTGATCTGCCGGGAAACTTCACCACATGGAGTGGAGTACCTCAAAGGTAAATTTAATCATGCTAACGTGATTACACTTAAACTTCATATGTGGGGAAAAAAACAGCAACTACAAGCAATTTTCTGCACCTGCTTTCATTATATGGCCATGCAACATAGACCGTGGGGCCTTATTATGACCATAGGTTTCTGGAAGGCCTTTGAATGGACTGTCCAGAATTTCCACCAGAACCATGAGAATTTTGAGATGATGTCAGCGGTCACATCATTGGTAAGATCGGACGTGGACACTACAGAGCCTTAGTGAGTCGAGAAGTCCAGTCCGGATAAATTGTTCTGTACGACAACCACCTGACGCAACCAGATGAAAGCTGTGAGTGAAGTGACAGCACGAGCGTATTGGCGCCAGAGGAAAGCTTTGTGCAGATGTTGCACATGGGTGTCGTCTCTGAGGATGACGGGACACCAAGGAGTGCCGCGCGCCCTCTACATAACCCCGGGCTTCTTTTTCAAAGAAGCTTCTGGAGGCCAGAAGGCTGCCGTGACCCTCACCTCAGGTTGAAACTTGACCTGAAAAAGGCTTGATGACACCCGAGAAACAGAACAGATGCCGAAGCAGCTGTGCCTCGGCCACCAGCCCCGCAAGTGAAGTGGCTCGGCCGTTCCCATGTTCAACAGCCCGTCCTCAGCAGCAGAAGGCCAAGGAAAAAAAGACTGAAAAACAGGCCATTGTCTGCGTGTCTACAGGCACACGCAAGCCGACACAGCCTGTGACTAAGCACCTCCGTATCAGCCACACGGCTAACTTTGCACAGACGTTCACGAGAAGATGTCCATGAAGGCCTGCAGGCTCTCGCTTGTCTACAGACGACCTTAAACAAAAGGGATCATCTTAAAATGTCACTTTCTGGAAAAGTGAGCCTGAAATTTTCCCTGCCACATCTCGGTAGGTTATTATTAGCTCAGGAAAATGTGACCACCCGGAACGCAACAGGGAGAACGAGTAATCCACATGTGGCACATCACTGACAGCTTCAGCTCCTTCCTCCCATCTGGGCTCTCCTGAGCTCCAAGACACCACATCTCGACATGCGCATCAGTAACAGGAGTCCAGGCTCACCACCAGAGCCAGCGGTATTCCAAATTCCTTTCACATAATCCACATCGTGAGTCCAATTATCTCCCCTCCAACATCTCCCAGCTGCTACAGCTACTTGGGAGGCTTGCTAATCAGAGCCCTGGGTTTTTTTTTGACCGAGGTGAAAATCGGCCACGCTGGTTCCCTTCTGAACACGGCAGCCGAGGCTCAGGCCTCAGGCCTCTTTGCCACAGCGCTGCTTTAGCAAAACAACAGCAGGCACAGAAGCGAATGCGTGCGAGGAAAAACTAACAGCAGAACCATCACAAAGAGCAGAGAACACAATCTCCAGTTTGATGAAGATATTCACATTTATTTTTATTTAATTTATCAGATGCTTTTGTCAAGTCAGGCCAACGAACATATGGCTGTTAAGCAGTCAACTAAGTTTAAGTGCGGCTAGGCTGAGTTTCCATTCAACGCCCAGGTACAAGTCTAAGTTTTATAGATGCAAGAGCTATACAACATCAAGCAAGAACCTAATAAGGTGGAAATGAAGGACGGTTTGATTATGTGATGAAATTTGTCGTTTCCAAAGTTTCTTGCTCAGGATAGAGGCCTTCCGTTAACCATGAGGAGATATTCCTTTAGGTCTTCACCACTCCAGCTTCCCAAAGTAGCTATGGCCAGCTCCTGAACCCCCCCCCCCCCATACCTCTCCACTATCATTAACGTCTTACTAACCATCCACAAAGTTAGAGAAATAATCCATAATCCATGACTAAACCAATTCATCCAGTGTCAGATCAATTTAACAAGCAAGTCATACACTGGCACTTTGCCCCCCAATGCTAATTAAAGGGCTGCTGCCCCCCCCCCCCCCAAAAAAAAATGGCGATGGTCTGTGTGAAATAATCATGAAAATAAAGCTTGAAGATGGAGGAGGTGGTGGGGGGGCAGCCACCCACAGTAAGAGGAATGGAGACCAGTGGCAGTTTAATATTTCACTAAGAAGTTGGGCTTTGCCAAGCAGGACGGGCAGTTAAGCAGCTTTGCCGTTCAGAAATAAGAACAGCTCATGAATTCTGATACAGGCCCAACAGGTCGAAGGGCTTGAAAACACACATCCTATACTCTGGCTGCCGTGCGGAGTTATGCGTCTGACACCAGGAAACACATTACAGTATTTCTTGTTGCCTTTGTAGGTCCACTGCCAAAAAGGGATGTGAAAAGGGGGTGTGAACAGAGGGAAAGAAAAAAACACCACCAATCTTTTTATTCTTTTAAAAAAAAAAAAAAAAAAAAAAAAAAAAAAAACAGGACTTTGTTAATCTGCATTCTTTCCAATGCTTACAGGGAATAATTTGGGGGATGATGGCAGGATTGGCACTCCAGCCACCAGAAAAAAATCTCACGCTGGTCCATTCGGACTGGTGTGGTGCTGTTATCACCCGCCACATGGCTGCACTCAGGTTCTCATCCCTGAGGTGGTTTGTCGTGTGGTGGGTGCGGAAACGCGCTGTAGTCAGTGCGCGCTCCTAACCTTACCCACCTCTGAGGTAACCAGTCATATTTGTTACTACGTGTAACCCACAGCATCCTGAGCAACTCCACCACTGCAGCCCCAGATAACAAGTAAAACTGTTTGTTCTTAATCTATGCAGAACAGTGGCTCCTTCCCTGGCAGTGTCGCAGACTAGAGGGAACATTCGCACAGCATTATGGGAGCCCCCAGCAGCATGCCCCCCCCCTGGCTGAACACCCCGGGTGAGTGCGTGAGGAAGCCCGGGGGAATCGAAATCCACAATCGACAAAGCAAATACAGAAACAACCACGACAAGGAAATCAATGGCTATTAAAACAGTGTTAGGACATACTAAACACATATGGTGTATAAAACAACATAGAGCTTCAAAGACATAGATACAAATTTATATACCAACAGTCATACTGTATATCTACTGTACTTATACACACACAGTGCAAAAGGCACCAAGTATGTTACTTTAGCTGTATCAGAACGAGAGACTCCTCCCAGTTCCAATAAACTTCAAGTCGGTCCTGTGGAATGCAGCCCCTGGACACAGGGCGGACCTGTGGAACTCACTGCGACCCCAATAGGCACCCAGAATGACAGAACTCTGTCCTGACAGGTTTCCCACAGAAACAGAATGCAGCTCAGCACGAAGACAGGGAAAGCTGCAGTTCAGCACAAAAAAAAATCCATCCATTCATGCACCCATCAAGCACTCATGATAAGGGTCATGAGAGAAGGAAAAAAAGGAAAAACAGAAGATTTATAATGTTATACGGAAAGATGGATATTTTGCTCAATAAGATGCATTCAAAAACCTCCGTATGAAGCTAACAGTATGAATCATATCGTGGAATTAACAACCTTAACAGACTCAAGAGTCACAATTCACAAGCGTCGCCCATCCACACACACCACAGCCACCAAAGAAATTCACTGCACACTCTATCTAAAACACAGATGGGATCTGACCACTCGAGCCATACTAGGGGGTTGGGATCACAGTGATTTAGCTTCTGCGTTTAGCAAAGCGTTTCCTAAACCACTCCTTTGAGCTACTGTGTCTATCGCCACTCCGCTAAAAAAAATGTTGTTTTGATAGGCTTTCAAAATGGTACAGAGTGGCTGAACGTCCTAAAATCCCGAGGGGGGCGAGTTTTCAGGAACTGGGGGAGGTGTTAGGGCGAGAAATCGAGAACGAAGTGAAATTTACAATCCCCACAGAGGCCAGCTGACCAGCACAGATCTTAGGCACCCAGTCCTCCATTATTATTCGGTACTTCTTCTGATTTTCTTAAAGTGCAGAAATATCCACTGTAATGATGAAAGGGGGGGGGGGCATGGGTGCAAAACAGGAAGCGAGGGATCTAAAGGTTACAAAAACAGCTGGAGCAGAGACTCGTACAGGGTCAAGAGTCACTGCACTCTCTCATAACCATGACGCAGGATCTGCAGAGGTCAGCACTCGAGGTCCTGCCCCTCAGGGCTGCCTGTCCCAGCCACTATCAGGCCTGTGTTGTAGGCAAAGCCTGGGTTCCCTCCCACGAAAATGAGGACCGCATGCCGCTAAACGGGGGCATTGTCCGGAGCCGGCCGCCAGACTCTGTTCCCGAACGCCGGCACGACGTGGCCTGTCCCCCGCCCTTTCTGGTTGCACGTCGGGGCAACACTGTCACCATTCATCTGCCTCCCCCCTGTGACGGACGCAGGGTGACCGTCCCGGCCTGGGAGGAGCTGCCGGGGGAAAGAAAGACATCAATTTACTTTCGTCCTTCATGTAGGCTTCACAAACTCCATGTCAGATCAAAGTAGAAGGGGTGAATCCTCGCCACGGCTAGGCTGGCCACCATACCCGCATTTCCGGGAGGACAAGTAAGGGGAGCAGGAGGGGTACGTGGTGCATCATGGGGGCCCCAGTTAAAGCAGTGTTTTCTTGGGGCTGAGAATTGCATGGCAGGCCTGCTGAGCACAACAGCAGCCTCTGGATTCCTCAGTCCTCCATCTCTTCCATCACTCCTCCAGTTTTAGGTCTCTGGAAAGAAACCTGCACATATGTGTGGAAAACAAAGCTCCTCCTCGCTCAGGGGAACGGTAGCTACACCCTGATCACTCTGAACAGGGCCGAATGGGATCACAGAGGTAACGACAGGACTGGCCGACTGCAGCCCAAGCCAGAGATGGGAGCAGCAGATTCACAGCAGGATAAATAAATAATACCAACAAGATAATCCAGAAAATGGCGGAGAGAGAGCTGGTGCCTCCCCATGACGGATGGGCGGGGGATCGCCCTGAACCTCCGGGGTGGGGGGGGGGTGATGCAGACGGAGTGGAGGCAGGAAGATGGAAGGGAAGTGAAACACCAAGATAACCATAACATTTATGGAACGAGACAGAACCGTCCCCGGTATCAGGTGATTCCCATGAAAGATGGTACCATACCTCAGCATGGTGGGGGTGGGGGGGTTGGGTAGTGCTGGTGATGGCCAAGCTGACATGCCTATATACAACTACATAAATTAATATTTGTGACCTGCTGGTATCTCCATAGTACTCAGCATGGGAAAGCAAACTGGACACTGACAGAAATGAAGAAACACGGTGATCACCTTCCACAAAGGAATCTCCACACGCTTATGGACTTGGCGTTAAGAAGGTGACATTCAGGTGATGGAAATACTGATGACGCATCCTGACTGGTCAGGGCAGCTTCGGGGACAGACAGACTGCATCAGAATCATATTTCAAATCTAGGCCAATAACGAATTGGGAAACAAATCCCGAAGATAAAAACACTCAGAGCACAGATGAAGCAGAAAGCAAGTGCCGTTGTTCTTAATGAGCATCGCAGCTTGAGGATATTAGCGGAAACATCTGAAGATGTTGTTGGGTCACCCATTTTATTTCAGTAAAGTTGTGAGAAGCTGCTGTCATGCAGGGTGTCCATGAGATCTGTCTCGCTGGGTAAGGGGGGGGGCAGAGCCTCTTCCATCTTCCAGCTCGTCAGAGGCCACGCCGCAGGAGGCCCTGTTCATCTCCAAAGGACTGAGATAGCATCCTCTCTTGGGGACCAACCCAACAGGAAGCCCCCCCCCACAGGACCTCCCGCAAAACGCCCTGGTCCTGGCGGAATCAAGTATTCAGTTAGTGCTGATCAACTTTCCCACAAGAGATCGTCATAAAACTCCTGAGGTATTAGCTCGCACTTCAACTTAAGGTCAACTATGAGGTCAACTTTTGATACATGACAGAAAAGAACTGCCAAAAAAAGTGGTTACCAAAGCAACAAAGGCTCAACAAGCAATAGTGTAGCCTTCGACCTCTAGTTTGTGGGTTTGAAATCTGCCTTTGGCTGCATTCTCTGCAAGTTTGCACAGATTTCCTCTCAGTGCAGTTTAGCTACACTATCGTCTCTAAAATGGCCCCTGCGCATCCTGCAACGGACTGTACAGGGTGTCCACCTCTGATTGAAACGGACTGTACAGGGTGTCCACCTCTGATTGAAACGGACTGTACAGGGTGTCCACCTCTGATTTAAACGGACTGTACAGGGTGTCCACCTCTGATTTAAAAGGACTGTACAGGGTGTCCACCTCCGATTGATGGGTGGACACCCTGTACAGTCCGTTTCAGAGGACATAAGTAAGGTTGAGATGAGACTGGACCTTTCAGTCATCCCTGCATCAGCATTTTTGGATGTAGCGTGAAGATGGAGATTTGTTGCAGCGTGATTCTCATAATAGGACCAAATTATGGAATTCTGAAACTCCTTAATCCTTTAAAAAAAGTGGTTAGAAGATGGAGTTCGTTTCAGGGTCTCAGAGGCAGACAAGAGATTTCCCAACACATCACATTTGTGGGAGGATGGGGGGTGGGGGGTATTGACCCAGTTTAGAGAGATGGCTTCTGTCACACTTCTCATTCCTGCCATTTCGGAGCAAACTTGTTTCCTCTTATGCTGTTGACGTTTGAGAGGTTAATGAACCATTTTAAAGTACGATTCTGGCTTCCTCAGTAGAGCCGCAGATCATTCGAAAGTTGCCATATGGATTCGGCTGTTTAATTGTTGACCTCAGGAAGACCAGAGCACTTCAGCGTGGCAGGAAATGACTCCAGAGAGGCGGGGCCCCCCCGAGGGCAAAAAGTGGCTCAAGTGACACCGCGGCACATGCACACTGTCACTAAAGCTGCAAGAAAGGCAAAGGGCGCCCAGAAGCTCTGGCGTCACGTAGAAGAGCGAAGGAATTCAGTATCGTGACAGCCATCAGCTGCCCTAGCCGTTTCAACAGTGATCATATCCACAGCCAGAAAATTGAAGAATTTAAATTGAACGAGACAACACAAAGACAGGGAAGTCAGGGGTGCTATGAAAATCAGACGGTGTGACAACGTATGACCTCACACCAAAAACCTCAGACAATCTGAAGGCAGGTTATACCGGTTTCTGGTCTACACCCGCCCCCCCCAACGCTCACACTCACACATACACTCCCCAGAGAAGCCAAGATAAGTCTGGAAAGACTCAAGTGACTTCATGCCTGTCCCTTTCTGGAAATCACTCAGAGTCATCCACCCTGAGAAACAAATAATTAATAAACCGTTCCCTTTTAGAGCAACGTAAATAGCAGAAGATAGGGGGTGGGGGGGGGGGGGGGGGGATAAAAAAAAACACAGCCCCGTTTTTTTCGCCAGGGGGGGCCGGGTCCAGAGATTATTTGCGGTTGAAAACATTTTTAAAAA
>JAODKE010000037.1:12989300-12999423 GCA_026779605.1 Mormyrus hasselquistii
GGCTCAACCACAGCACCCCCCCCCCCCCCAAAGACGGCGCAGCCTGACAAAAGCTTCCGTTAACACTCTCACTGGAGCCGTAATTTCATCTCGGTGAACCAGGAAGCTGAACACAACTGGCCATTTCCCAGCCCGTCTCTCTTGGCCTTTTAGAAGTGCTTAAGAAAGCACTAATTTTATGTTTACAACATAAAGTATTGTTAAGGCGGGTGTTGATTAAACCCATGGTTTTACCATCCCTTGAAGAGGCGAGAAGAGAGACCATAGCATACTGCATTGTCATCAGGCTAAAAACGTGGTACTACCCCCACCCCCCATTTACACCGTGCACAGTCTCAATGCTGTAAATCATGATTTTAAGTAAATCATGCAGAATAAAAGATTTTATCTTCAGCTGTGCTTAACCTCCAAGGCCTTGAATGAGACTCCAATAGCAAAGTGGGCACAAAGGAACCTCGTGGTCTGTCAGCTGCAGACCACAATGTATTATTTACATTTATTTAGCCAAATGCTTTTATCCAAAGCAATGCACAACAGAGAATGCAGGGTCAGACAATCCCTAGAGCAGTTTCAGTTAAAGGCCTTGCATTAGGTCCCAATGGTGAAACCAGTCTGCTGACTATGGGATTTGAACCGGCAACCTCCCAATTGTGGACAGCGAGTTCTAACCAGCACAGTCACATGCCACAAGAACAATCAAAGTTCAGTTTAACAATGATTATTAGCCTGGACCCGAAACTGCAAAGGATCCACAACATCCATTAATGATCAAAGCATCACCCATCTGACTACCTGAAGCTACGAGCGTAGGTCAGAATGTCCGGAGGGATCAGGCACTCGATGTTCCCCGGATCACAGGGATGTGCTCGTTCCTGATTGGTTCCCCTCCAAGAAACTGCTACAAAAGAGCGCAGTGCCAGCAGTGGGGCTGCAGATCAAACACTTTTTAAAGGAGTGAGGTACTGCACTCAACAGGAAACAGTACTATCTAATGCATTCATAAGTTAGCAGCTATAGATGCTGTAAGTAATTAAATGAGGCCGTTGGCTGTGTTTCTCCCCTCTGGGTGGATCACAGAAAGAATCATGCAGTTACATACAATTCCCAGTTATCATTTCAACATCATTATCTATAAATGTCTACCAGACACAACGGAGAATACCAACAAAACGCAGGGTGACCCTTTTTACAATGTGACTTATAGCCAAAATTTTTTTCCCCTCCATGACTTAAACGTTGCTCCCTGACTTCAGCAATGTTTTAAATATTATGCGAGTGTTACAGTTTGCTTTGGAAATGTAGGTAAACCTGCCTGATGAATTAAGCATTTGTTCTGAAGTGAAACTGCCCTCAAGAATGAGTGATCATGCATTCCATGTGAAACCGAATGTTACCACAGGTCATCCACGAGCAAAGCCACTCTCGACGCTCTCAGAAAGATCCTACCATCAACTTCAATTCAAAAGGTAATTAAGTTTGTGTCTCTCATATACCGTTCTGCTCAGCCATGAATCCCACACAACACGACTAACACAACACCACACAGTGACAGAACAATACATTTCTTCATCTTCTGCTGAGAGTCTAAGAATTTACTATTCACATTTCTCCCTAGTGTGTTCACCTGTCGTTATTTATGTCATAAATCCTAGCGAACGCTGCCATTAGATATAAGATGATACTGTCTACAACCAGCACAAACCTCTCAGGGAGTCAAGCAGTCCTACATGCAATGGGCAGGTAGACATACAAAGCAACATGCAGAAATACAGGAAGGTATTAGTCAAGGTGGAGGCATCAGATAAATAAAAACGACTAGAAATTCTTTCAGGGGTGGTTTTAGAAGAATAGATGAACGATGTGTATGGACACCATGAAGAGATGGGGAACGGGGGGGTCACCAAACAAAAAAGGCAGGAGACACACAAGTCAATGGTGACATCATCGAATCTGCGTTTCATAAACACAAACATGCCACATTCCAGCACAGGCCCCAGAGCAGACCATTGTTCTGAATCTTCCCCGTGAGGCTGCTGTGGCTGATGCTGTGTTCCCTGTTGGTTGCCAATAATTCGAATCAAAGGATCCTCTGTTACAATAAGGATCTTGCAGATTTCAACCATCTAATAATCAGTAATGGAAAACCACAGGCCTGTTTCCCACCCGAGCCTCCTGCTATATAGACGCTCCAGACTCTGGCCAAGGAACTGTCCCCCGGTCAGTTGAGCTGTGGCATTTTGCCTCAACTTAAAAGGGATTAGACAAGACACCCAGGAATGATATGGAGGAATCAGGAAAGCTGCTGGCATAGAACTAGGAGAACGGTCGTCACAGGATTGGACCTACCGGGAAGCGGCATTAACGGTCGGCGTGTAGACATCTGGAGCAGAAGGGAGCGTGTGCAGTGGCGGACAGAAGAAAGGAGAGAGCAGTAGACAGGGCGAGCCAGTCTGCAGACCGAGACCCACGGCAGTAGACAGGGCCAGTAGACAGAGCCAGTCTGCAGACCGAGACCCACGGTGGCCAAGAACACCTGAGAAGTTTATATGTACCAGCAAGTCATTTTATAGCCCAAGCCATTCAAGGATTTAAAAAGAAAAACTAGAAAAACGTAATACGGTGCCATGATGTATGAGAGAATCACACCAACCTGGGTGTTAAGTCACAAAATGGAGGTGAGGTAATAGAATGAAGAGCATGTCTCCCGGAAACCATCAACACTGTTATGTAATGTCATGGAAAGCCAGCGGTTGTCGTGACAAATCCATCTCTAATTCTTTATGTAAACACACCCATTCATGACCAGGCGCATGAAGATGGAGACACTAGAAATTTTGCTGCATGATTTGTGTACCTACTGCTATTTCAATGCATTTGCAGCAAAAAATGATCAAAACACAAAAAACAAAGAAACAATAATATCAATAAAATAAAACAGCAGATGAACATGCTTGGCTCCAAACTCCCAGCTGAGAATAGAGGCACTTCACAAAGATGACCACTCAATCACAAATGCTACAATTATTATTTTTTCAGAACATTTAAATGTTTAGATTTTGGTTCACACTACAGTAAGGAGACAGAGAGTGCCAACTCTGAAAAAGACTTCCACATCTCCCGACCGGCCATCGCGAAGGAAGACCCTGGTCGTCATACTCGTCTGAAAGCCGAGCGTCCGAGTCCCTGACCTTCCCTCGACTGGTTTGTCTGCTTGGAGATGCCACCCAGAGTGACTGAAATTACCATCCGTGTCAAAGATACCATCTAGATGCTATTTCTGGGACCCTGCTTACAGCCCTCTTGAAGACTGAGCACCCACAGGAAGCCTGACTATCAGAGGTGGGTGAACACACAGGCATAATCAGCAGCAAATATAGTGAACGTAAGACCGCGAATAATTTCATGGACCAGGTTAGTTGGTAATCTTCAGGAAAACATTCTGATCAGCCTTGCTGGTACGACCTAAAAGAAATAAAGGTGTCTCATAAAACTGTCAGAAGCATTAGTCTATGAAGGTTTACACTGAAGATTACTTTAGCATTTTCCAGACGATGTTGAATCACAAGTTTTTTCCCCCAGAATTTCAAAGCAATATTATCGATAATGTGAATCATACTTTGTAGTTGGGGTGAAAAAATGTAAACCAATAATTTGCTCCCTTTACTGACTACAGCTACTATCAGCAACTGTCACTGGCATTCGAGTGCAGATCTCCCTCCCTCCCTCTCTCTCTCTCTCCCTCCCTCATCATTTTTGTTCCATTTCTTCTTATCCCCACCCAATGTGCTATTGCAGATTACACTCCAGGAACAAATGTACAAGCAACCTGACTTTTGAGGGTATTAGACCCATACAGGGTGCGGAGGTGGCAGAATAGCTAGTCACGTCAATGACATTTCAGTTTAAGTATTGGTTTGGGTTACTGCACCTTCAACCTGTGTACAACTAACCCAATATACCCAAAATAACAATAAACGCTCCTTTTGGATTTCTAAATCAGAATTTTGAGGCTCCAAATTAATTTTACATTGTACATTAACTGTATTCCAGGTTCCTTTTGTCTGTTTTCCATAAATCAGCAATAATCATCTGGAAAATGTCACCAGAATAAAAACTCTAAAATCCAGTAAAAGGTGGCAGTTATCCAGCACATATATATGCAAGTAATATTTTTGAACCTCATTTCATATGTCTGTGATGCTTAATTAAGGTATGATTTGTTGGATTTATTGACTTTTTGTTATTTATTACAGAAAACAAAAAATTGCCAAATCCGCCTGGAAATCAGCTCAGCGAGTTTAATAAAGAAATTTTCATACCCCCCCACCCAAATCAAAAAGACACAGATTGGGCATCTATAAAATTACACACAAGCAACTTGAGAGGTGGGGGGTTTAAAATTAGAAAATTAGATAAAGCCACAGCATTCTCCTTTTTCTGGATCACTTACTCTCACAAAAGCAGGAATATTAATATAAAACTCTGGTAATTATCTGCCCATTGTGACGCCTCCCCTTCCGCTGTGCCATAAAATGCATTTCTGTCACATAAGCTTCTTGTTTCCATCACCACCTTCTACAGCATCAGCTTAATAAAAAGACAACAGCGACTACAAAATGTTCTTTAATGATTCTCTTGTTTAAAAACGCTGAGCTCAACTCACCTGCAGTTCACGAGGGCATAATGGCTTTAAAAGAGAAAGCAGATTTAAGTTATGGCACCATTACGGGTGAAGAGGAGACTAACCCTAACCCTCATATATTCTACATGCCTGTTATTACAAATTTCATGCCCATGGGAGTTTTACCTTCACAAAAAATTGCACATTATTCATGCGAAATTTCTGTCTTAAATATTTTGGTATATTTTTTGTCTTTATACTGCACCACATTTCAATACACTGTATACTGTGCATATTGTTGTATTGACAAACCAATCTTGAACCTTGAAAAACTGTCTGATGGCAGAAGGAACAATGATTGGTTATCTCCCCAAACCAATCATATTGCAGAGGATTCCTTCTGCCCTCAAAACATTTTTGTGTAAGTAAAACTCCTATGACCAATATCAACCCTGATCCACAACCCACCATAACAATGATGTAGTAGGTGTGGTGTGGCCGGTAAGATAAGCGTCCTCTGACTTTTGTACTCATATCTAGCTTACCACACTGTCAACTTCGACTTAAACACTACAAAATAAAATAAATTCAATTCCACAGTTTTCAGCAGGTGTGCTAATAAATGCACTGTAATTGACTCCGCTGCAAAACTGGGAGCTGTTCCGGGCAGCGATCTCCATCGCCCATCCCAGAAGTCCCTATAAATATTCAGACATTTCCAGTAGGGGCTATAACACCCCCCCCGCGACACCTGGAGCAACTTTACATATTGATTTATGCAATAACTTCATGCCCAGTTTTTGCTTTATAACTGGGAATGATAATATTAAGCTCTCTGAAAAAAAAGTTAAATGAAATCATTACAGGAATCGCCAAGAAAGTTACAGTTTAGGAAACCAAGAAGGCAAAACGGTAGTTAAATGTGAAATCAGCCATCTGCTCGGGCTGTAGCCTGAAGTCCTTTTTAAGCAGCTAGAGAACCGCGATTGCACAATGAATGTATTAAAAACATTACATCTCTAGAGTGAAAGGGGAAACACCGCACATGGAGAAGTGACCAACTGTGAATAACACTGTTTTACAAAGTATCGTCATGTTTTTCAAGGATCAGCATATTCCTATGTAAACCACAACTGTACGGATTAAACCTGTGTTGAATAATGCATAAAGACGACACGTCCCTACAAGTTTTGAGATTTTTTTTAAACATATACATTAAAATAATCCAGAATTATGAAAAACACATAATGTATATCATTTAAAGTATGCCCAATAAAATATATAGCATGAATTTACTCGTCGTGAACTACACAGTTAAAAACCAACCCGTTTGATATACCTATCAATAATTAACAGGGATCACACACACTTGTAAATGGAAAATGCAAACGGACCAGCCCATGGTGGCATATTCACGCCAAGTTCCCGAACTCTGTCGAACTGCACGGTGGGCGTCAATAACTACTTGTTTGAATTCCTTTTCATCCGAGGGTAAATTTGCAATATCACCCAGGCTGTAGTAATAAAACAAGGGAAAACACGTTTTTAAAAGGGCAAACAAAAATTGACAGCTACGGTGCAAGTTCTTCATAATATTTTTAAAAGGGCTGTCAAGCAGCGTGTTCGACGACAGATGGTTATAACAACCAGACTGGTCCCGGCGCTTAAAAACGGGACCGCGCTGGGTACCTCCACCGCTCACTGTCTGCCTTATACTGCCGTTTCATTGTTTAACCTTCATCGCTGCGGCTCACCTACTTAAGCGCCGATTCACCAGCCGATCGCTTTGTTACTGGTTACTTATCCCGCATACACTGACGGGGAGACAATGTTTTGTAAAGGCGAAACGCCGTCGAGCCCATGCGACACCAAATCGCCCATCTATTGTATATGCTGGGGAAACGCAAGCAATTCACACGCCTGCACAAAAGCGGCGGAGCCCAGAGAAAGATCGGGCGGCTCCAGCGGCATGGGCACCTCAAATCGGGCTTGCACTTTTCTGCCAACGCAGGCCCCGGCGTCCCCCACCATACGCGGGTGTCGTGGTCTTCAAACAGAACCGTGCAACTCCCCCTCCCTCCAAAAGAACCTGAACCCCTACCCCAAACCCCTCGCCGATTCTGGAGCACGAAACGCGCCCGGGCATCGCCCGCATCTCACGTCAAAGCGGCCGCACCAACTTTGCGCTTAGTTCCCGATGGCTTTTTGCCGTCTTACCTTTAGTGTAAAGTCCGGATCGAATCGGGCGTGGAAATTAAAGCTGGTACGCCGGTAAGAAACGCACCTTTCTGCAAGCTCGGATGTACCGTGAGCAAACAGACGAAATCCGTTTGGACTATCTTTTCAGGACGTTTTTTTTCCCTTACCAGGCCCAGCAACTCCACTCTCCCTCCCTCCCCGTCTCTTGCTCGCTCGCTCGCTCTCTCTCCCTCTCTCTGTCTACCTTCAGCACAGCCCACTAATTTGCCTGGTGACGTCACCCCTCCCGGAGCAGGACTCAGAGAGGAGAGCCTGTCACTCCTGCGCAAAAATAAGTCTCATTTCCCTATGGCTGTGTGTTAATCTGCGACCCGCCAAGTACTTTCCTTACATTTGACAAGTCTGTAAAATACGAAAAAACAGCTACGAATTCAGTGGCCGAGAAAAAAAATACTAGAAACCGGGAGCAGAGCCTTGATTGCGACGTGGACGCCGCAAGAACTTTGAAACTGAAGGGATCAGATTACTGCCCGGATCTGTTACAATATATGTCTGATTATATATTAGTTATGCTAACAGTATTAATGTGCGTTCACTGCGCGGTTTGTAGGATAAAAGCCAGAAAGACTTAATGCTCTTATTTCATTGCGCTTTGTGCTTTAAAGAAACCGAGATCAAAGAACTCGCATGGGCAGGAATATCTGTTGAAAACAGAAAGGACTGACTCAAAGGGGGGGGGGAAAGGAAAATTATAGGTTTTGTTACTCCGGTATTTGTGTTAATCAGAGAATATCAGAGTGTCCTGATGTGTTTATACCTTTTAAGCCTGTTTCATAAGACATAAGCTACCAATTATAATGTAATTACCCCCGTGTGCTTCCTATAAACCCTTCCTCATTAAAACTATGTAAATATGCAGAGCCGTCGTCTCCATTTTGAATTAAAGAGAATAACCGTGAAGTGTTTTAAGTTGCGTTAAACTATTGTTTATCCATAAAATGTCACTAGCAATTGTGCGAGGTGTATTATTTACAAATGACCATTTGGTCGTAAGATGTGCACACGAACCTAGGATTAGCATTGGCTAAATAAAGGAAATTTTAAATAAATGAAAATAGAGAATGTACACTGTATACTACAAAGTGACAATGCGAGCTAGAAGCCAAGGAAGTGCCCCATTGACACTTCTGAGTGACAGATTTTCAGAGAGATATTTAGAAAAGAACAGCAGAGCTGAATCTCCAATAGGCATTACTGTAAAAATTAAACATTTTCGATTACAGTGACAAGCTGGCTTCCGGAATTGGTCAGAAAGGCTTCATTAGAACAGAAATTCCAATGTAAACGCTAATCCTGTCTTCTCCCTCACCCCCACAAACTGGTATATTGGTATATCCTCCCCCCATCTCTGTGCCCCCACTCTGGCTTGCTCCATGGGGATCCACTCAGCACTGAAGATCCTGTCGATGGCTTCCTGCTGCTGCAGCCTTTCTGACAGGAATGCAGCTAAACAAATCAACCTCATTGCCAGTGTATTAAACGTGCTTTGATAAACACACGGGGCCCTCTGCATCAACCGAAGGACGCCGACACTGGCTAGCAGTCGGCTCCGCCATTGCCAAACCGCTAGCTTGCAGCCCTCCTTGTACAATGGCATTTCAGCTTCCTCACAACAATTTAAAACAGAGAACCTTCGTGTCTCTTGCTGGAAAAAGTTAAAGAATGAGTGGGTGTTGGAGACGAGTGTTTAATCTGTGTCCTCCTCTCCCTCTTCCTTCCTAAATGCCTGTTCTTAGTTTCCTTTCACTTCCTGTCTATGTGACGGCACACGCCGACTTCAGCCTTATGCTGTTATTACATGACAGCGATTCTGACGCCTTGGAAACTTGGCTCCAAGCTTGAAACCTCACATGCCTGTTGTGGTTTCCTACAACGGCTATGGCCTAATTAAAACAAATGTACATAAAAATTAAGTAATATATGTAAGTGAAGAATTGTGATTGATGACACAGAGTGCAAAACACTGACACGCATCCTCTGCATTAAACCCACATGTGACATGGTGGCTTAGCAGCCAGTAGCTAATTCAGTGCCCAGGTAGCAGTGCTTCGAGGCCGTACTTTTCCCAGAGTACCTTACCGGTCGGGGATTCAAACCAGCAACCTTTCAATCGCAATCATGCTTTGCTGACCATTAGGCCCTAACTACTACAAATTGATGGGGATCAAATAGCACTTCTGTTTCGGAAGGCTTGGAGTGACCATTCATGTCCCCAAATTCCAGTTCACACAGCGACGGATCATTAATACCGGGCAGTCAAATGCGTAACACTGAAACTTCTGGCACTCAAGATCTTTAAATTTAGCGTCATAAAATCTGAACTTATCTAACCCTGGTTTACTTTTCATGCGTGTGTGCAGTGTCTGTGGGGAAAACAAGGGCCATTTAAACCGGATGTCGTGTTTCTCAGCCCAATGCAATGATAACTGTAAGAAGACAAGAAGAAGATTTCTTTGAGTAAAAGATTTCCAGTTGGGGTTCTGGAGAAGAAGAATGGTGTAAGTAAACATGCTGTAAGAGAGCATTCATTTCCCGTCATCACCATTAAAACAAATACAGTATTTCTGGAAGAGTGCTTTCTTCAGATTTTTCTAAACTGTATTATAAACAAAGTTGTTGACAATTTAGAGTTATTTTTAGTTTTTTTTCATGGATATTTCTCAATAGATCCGGTCTATTCAGCCATCCACTGACAACTCACTCCATAAAGGGTGTGCGGAACCTGGAAACTGCACCAAGAAGCACAGGGCATAAGGCAGGGCAAGGGCCTGGATGGGATGCCAATGTGCTGTGGGACAGGCAGGTGCGCACACACACACACACACACACACACACACACACACACACACACATTAAGACTGACAATGACATACCAGTTTGTGCAATTGCTTATTTTTAACAAATATGTAACAACTTATAGAAAACATACAAAATGCACATGCAGCAGGAATCAAAGCCGCAAGCCTGTAGCTGTAAGAGTGCAGCATTATATACCCACAGAGCCGTCATGCCAGCACACCGCACTCTGTGTGTCACTGATTCCGCAAGCCTGTAACTGTAAGAGTGCAGCATTATATACCAACAGAGCCGTCATGCCAGCACACCGCACTCTGTGTGTCACTGCTTCCGCAAGCCTGTAACTGTAAGAGTGCAGCATTATATACCCACAGAGCCGTCATGCCAGCACACCGCACTCTGTGTGTCACTGCTTCCGCAAGCCTGTAACTGTAAGAGTGCAGCATT
>JAODKE010000037.1:13042837-13056320 GCA_026779605.1 Mormyrus hasselquistii
TGCTTCCTATCTGTTAACCAGTTATCAATCCAGGTCACTACAGTTCCTAAAATACCTGTCGCTTTGAGTTTAAGTAGACGTGACGTGTGTCTGTTAATAAGTTGTGTCGGATAAAAGGCTCGGCAGGTAGGGAAGTGGGTGGGGAAGTAGATATTTTTTACCAACATAATGACCTATCTTTGTGTTTCTCGGATGGATGGATGGATGGATGGATGGATGGATGGATGGATGGTACACAGTGTCTTTATCTGTCTGTGTCACCCAGCTGTCCTTCTGTGTCCTGCTGGTCTCATGTTCCTCTTCCTTACATCCGCACAAAGGTTTGGGTGCGCATTGTGGACGGGGAGCTGCGGGACTCGACGCGCTCTGACCTGTATGAGTACATTGTGGACTTCCTGAGCTTCTGCCCCAACCTGGCCGTGGTGTGGAAGTACGCTGACTGGGCTTTGAACAAGACCCCGAAGGTCAGTACCCACTGCTGTCTGAATCTGTGCTTATTATAGTCTTGTTGGTCCTGTCCTGTAGACTGCAGAGAGCCTTACCACACCTACTGTCCGGTAGAAGGGTCACCAGCTTTCTGTTTAGATGTGATAAAGACATTTGCTGCTTCACATCTTGCGTTAATCTTTGTTGCTGAGTAAAATCCACACCTGGATAATGCTGATTGGCTGCCTATTGGTAGCTGAAGGGGATTACATAAGATAGACCATCTATGAACACACTCAGATATTCTATGTGTCCACACCTCTGCGTTATTAAAGCCTTCTGAGAGTGTCTTCCAAGACAAGCAGATCTGGCTTTTATCCAGTGACCCTGTGTGGGCTACCAGTCCATTTCAGGGTGCATACACACAGTCACAATCTGAGAAAGTCAGGCACTGGTCAGCCTAACTTCATGAAATTTGCATAATCATGCAAACTCCACACACAGGTGAGGTGGGATTCGAGCCTATAACCCAGGAAGTGTGAGGTAACGGTGCTACTTGCTGAGACACAGTAAATGCAATATGCTCTTGTTAAAATACTGGGATTCTATTCCTTCTAGTGTGTCAACTTCTGCTGTGATGTTTCTTACAGGTCGGTGTCCAGATTTTCACCAGGAGGCCAGTGGAAGAGGAGCAGCTGGGGAAGATGAACCCAGATGATGTCGTCAAGTACCTGCAGAAGTACAGCCAAGCTTTGGTGCTCTACTTGGAACATCTGGTGCTGGAGAAGAGGGTGCAGGTAGGCCGGCCTTGAAGACCAGAAACAAGGGAGGTGAGCGTGGAAGGTGACTGAAGGATTGTGCTGAGCCCTGGGAAGACACAACCGGGCTTCTCTACCAAGGAAGCAGCTACCGAGATCTATATTCATAGACGTTTTCATTTCTCTGATCTGTATAGCGTTGGTTCAACTTTGAATGAGGAATATCAGGTCCGAACTCAGATGGGTTGTGTTCTTTTAATGGGAGCTCCTCCCTGGATTCAGTTTGGGTTCATGGGTCGTGTTGAACCCATGGGTTCAAATTTTCGATCTGAGAAGATGCAGCAGGGTATTTGAAGTTGTCTTCCTGTATGGTTTGGGTTAAAATTTAAAATGGAAGTCATTCATCTTTTAAAAGTGTGTGATGGTGACTTAACCCTTACTGGCCACCCGCCAATCTGGACTGTCAGTTGAGTGTAAACCCCTCTTCCTGCTCACCCCACCCCTCACTGCAGAAGGAACGCTTCCACACCCAACTGGCCACATTGTACCTGGACAGAGTACTGAGCCTGCTGGTTGTGAGCCCCCCCTCAGCAGAGGAGGTGACAGAAGCTCGGGGGAGACTTCAGTTCCTGCTCAGGGAGTCCAGCCTGTACCGGGTTCAGTGTCTCTTGGGTGAGTCTGTCCTTCCAATTCCTGACAGTGCACTGTGGCTCAGTAGGGTTAGGCTTAGGGTTAGGGTTAGGCTTAGGTTTAGGGTTAGGCTTAGGGTTAGGCTGCTGCGCACTAACCCGCTAAGCCACACAATGACTGCTCACAGGCCCAGCCGCGTCATGCGACCAGGTTCCTGGTGGCATGTGGTCATGTGACCGTGTACCTTGCACCCCCCCCCACCCCCACAGATAAGATGGGGGAAGCAGAGCTGCTGCAGGAGAGAGCAACGCTGCATGGCAAGCTGGAGGAGCACGAAAAGGCGCTGCACATCCTCGTGCGCCGGCTGAAGGACGCGTCGGCCGCGGAGGGGTACTGCATGTGGGCATCAGCCTCGCGTGGCTCCGCCTACCGGCAGCGCCTCTTCCACCTGCTGTTGGGGCTGTACCTGGAGCCAGGCTCAGCGGGCGACGTCCAGGCGGTGCTGGCGGTGGATCTGTTGAACCGGCACGCGGAGGCCTTCGACGCAGTCGCTGTGCTGCGGGCGCTACCTGAGCGCTGGTCCCTGCAGCTCCTGAGGCCCTTCCTGAGTGAGGCGCTGCGGGAGAGCATGCATGGCCGGCGTACTGCGCAGCTGGCGCTGGGTTTGGCACGCTCCGAGAACCTGCTCCTCCACCACGACAGAGTGAGTGCATCCGGCCCTTGGGGTTTGAGTCCTGCATCCACTCTGAATGTGTGCAGTTTTCCTGCAACTTTCTTCCTATGTCACATGGGCTTATTTCTATAATTCAAGTATGTGAATTGGTGTCTATGTCTTTGGGTGGGTGGATATCAGGTATTTAGGCCAGAAGGTCAGTCTGATTCTTCAGGTTATTTTTGTTGTTCAGATGTCCTTTATTGTCATTTTAGTGTCTTTGCATGCATAATAAAATTATGTTATTACTAAGGCATTGCAAGCAGGTCTGCTGCTTAATAACCCTGTTACACGTTGTTTGCTTCCCAGCTGAAATACCGGGGAGGCCCCATCTTTGTGTCAGAGAAGAAAGGCTGCCATTTGTGTCACAATACCTTCAGCGAGCCCGACTGCGTCTGCTTTCCGGGGGGTGTGGCTGTGCACACGCACTGCGCCGCCCAGAGGGCCAGAGACTCACCCAGCAAGAGACACTGCGCCAATCCCAGCAGCCACACATGAGCCGGCCATTCCCCGTCCCTCCCTCTGAAGACCCCACCCTCCTGTAAAGGCCCAGCCCACAAAATAGGTAGAGACAAGCCACTCTTTGGTTCTTGTCAAACGCCAATGTGGGGGCTAAAAGCACAGCCAGGCTGGGGGAGGGGCGACTCGACAGGACCAGCTCTGGGAGCCCCCCTGGGACCCGGGTGCCAATGGAAGCGGCACACGTGCGTGAATTCACTCCCGTCCTCTGCCTGTGCGCAGAAGTGGCGCTCACTCATGGCTTGTGAGCACTTTTAAATAAAAGAACCACTGCACAAAACTATGACCTTAATCCAAACGTTCCCCTACCAGCAAGGGCTGCACCTGCATCGGGACCCGCTCTGAACTAACTGCTGGCACCCAGGCCGGCGTCGTGCTCTCTCGCGTACGGTGCCGGTCCAGTTTAAGTGTCCCACTGTCCAGAAGCCCTTGTCTCTCTCATTCTCACCGCCTCTTTCTCCAGCTCCGTGCTTTGAGTGCAGGTCCATCGCTCGTACCCGGGACTGTTTGCTTCCCCCACCCCATCTGTCTCTCTTGTTTAGTTTGCCATTTGGCAGGGTGAATGCTTGTTATTTTCTTCTATATTTGCTCAGCCTGCAAAGAAAAAAAAAAGATTGTAAAAGGTGAACTTACTTTTTTGCACTTTTCTAATGCAAGTGTCCGGTTTAATCATGTTTCCTAGACCATGTCTCAGGTTTAGTCATGATTAGGTGGTTCCAAACTATTACAGTTATTATGGTATGTACAGTTACTGTGACCTTTTCTGTGATCTTTCGGGATTGGATGGTCGATATAAGCACTATAACGTTCTTATCAGTCCTGTTGTAATATGTTTACTGTCCTGCTAGGCAAAAATTTAAAGTAACAGGACTCCTTAAAGCCCAGAGCTGCTGTATCTCCCTGCTCCCTGGTCAGTTTACAGGTGCATAGAGAGCGACCTGCAGGTTTCTCTCGCGTGATGCCCTGCAGGGGTGCGGGATGAACCACTGGGCCGTGTGATGGGGTGATAGTTTCTGTGCAATGTGAAAACAGCATCCTGTATCTTAGTACAACATCATTTGCTGATGTACTGAATTGTGCCTGATCTGGGGAAGAGGCATATCTGCAGATTGTATGAGATCTGTGCTGAGCACAAGACTGACAGGGTGGCGTGTTAGAGAGAGAGAGTCCCCCCCCTCTTTTGTATTGGTTTGCTTCGTGGTTATTGGTTATGTCCTTTTCCAATTACAGACTCTTCCCGACTTCCTGTTTCCTATGCGAGTGTGAAACTCCATCACGGTTCAATCACTCTGGAATTGGGCGGGCTGTCAAAAGGCGGCGGGATTGATATCTGAGAGGAAGATACATTCTTTGTGGTGGTTTTGAGTCTAAATGGCAGATTCCAGAAGGGACAAGTTATGGGCAAATTGCTATTCAGATGGCACAGCCTTTCTGTGGGGGGGGAACCAGGCCCACTGTGACTTTGGATGGTTACATGCTGATCAAAGATGGTTAAGCACAGATACGTAGCTCTCAGTGCAGTAGCAACACACGCTATTTCTGTCTGCTTTTGTATGAAACGCAGCTGCACATTTTGATCTTTGATGTGTCTGATCTTGGCCCTGTTCTTTTGAATGGGGCATTCAGATAATTGCCATGTGAAAGCAACAGAATCTGCGTAATGCTTGAAATTTGGGAACACGAAGCATGGAAATTAGTGTGAGGGGGGTGGGGGCCGTACGGGGGGGGGTGGTCGTACGTCCGTCATTTTAGTGATCAGAATGTTTCCTCTCCATCTGTGGAAAACTGACAGCCTCTTTCATTCGCATCACAGACAGCATTTGTTGGGAAATAAGAGCTTCAACGACTAACTTCAAATGGTTTACAGTAATCCTTTCTGTTACTTTAAAGCTGTATTTCCAAATCTGGTCTTTGGGGACCCACAGACGGTCCACGTTTTTGGGAGGGAGCAAAAACATGGACTGACTGTGGATTGCAGAGGACCAGATTGGGAAACGCTGGTTTAGAGAATCTCCTCTTGACTGTTGAGCATATCGGTTTGTTTTTAGATGTTTCCCACCTGTACTGACATAATGGGCAGAAAATACTTGACAATTTTTGTTTTATCTTTAGTCATAAGTCAGTGCTATCAGATCGCCGTACAGCTGATCTTGCGAAGCTAACTGCTGTGTCTCTGTCCAAGGAGTAGCTCCTGCAGCCTTTACCCAGCTTCAGCCAGTGTTGCCCTCTCCAGGTGGTGTTCATCCGCAGGTGTCCCGTGGGACTATGCGTTCATACTTCCCTGCCCTTACCTTTAACCAATGAGCAAATAACGTTGTTTTAACATTTCTTCCTTCGTGTCGCATCCTGCCCTGTGGCTTTTTTTTTTCTATCAGCTGTAGTACTTTATAAATATATAGAAACCCGTGTATATATTTATATCGTGTTGCTTTGTAAATTCATGCCAATGTAGGTGGAATGTATAAAATGTCCATTTTAATAAATGACTAAATTATAATGCATGTTCTTTGTTTTTGGTAAAAGCCCCTTTGTTGTTTTTTTGTGTAATAGGTTCCCTTTGCCTGGGTCATTACTGACCATCAGAGGTTTACTTCATTTACAAAAATGTGTGAAAATCTCATTCATTTCAAAGCTGTAAAGTGATCATGCAGTCACTGGTTCCTCACTCATATGACAACCTTAACATTTTTATTAGCCAATAATGATTCAGAAGATTTACGATTTAAATTAGTGAAACAGAGACAGTTTACTGAATGTATACGTCAGATTTATTTTTCCCCTTTTTTTGATATTCCAGAAGAGACTTATCCAATTTATGAAATATGAATTTATGAATCAGTCATTTTATCACTCACAGGGTCACAGCTGGTAACAGTAAAGTACAACATTTGTATTACAAGACACACCAATTCTGAAAGGTTCACTTCTTGTGGGGTCGCACTTGTGTGGTTGTGAAGTGGGAGAACCAAATCTGCCGTAAAGACAAGGTAATGATGCACAGGGCAACTATTTGAACAAAGTTGCCAGGCATTTTCCAGCCAAGTGAGACAAAGGGCAACTTACTTACTAATATCTGGATGATCCCAATTAAGTTCTTCAAATAGAAATTTGTTGCTTAATATCAGAGGAAGTGCTCAAGCAATATTGCTTAAAAAGTAGCCCTGTGCAACTTTACTTGCATAAGGTTGGCCCACTGTGTAGAGGAAATGATGGGGATGAGCATCAGGAAACTTTGGACGAGGTTCGTCACAAACACCAAAGACTTTTCAAACTATCAAAGGGTTGGATAGACACCACCATTTGCCTACAGTGTGCACTAATGGATACGAAAAGGTTATCTACAGACAAGAAGTGGCATATAAACACAGTTCGCTCTTTTTTGGTACATCAAAAACATATCCATTGTCAAGGACGTTCACGATACTCTACGACTCCATAGGGGGAAGGTGGGTGTTTCTGAGATTAGGGGCCAGAGCTCGGTGGGGCTGAGAGGGTGTGTAGAGGGTGGAGAAGGGTACAAAGACAATTCCTTACACGGCTGATTGAGTTTCACCGCACATGTAGAGGTTGCTGGGGCGGATCCTCCGTCGACTGCGTCCTGGAATCTTAGGGAAGATCCTGCAGGTCTTGGGCATAAACTCCAGGCAAGCTTCCCTAAACTTCCTGATTCTCCAGCAGTAGATGATGGGGTTAAAGACAGTCTTCAGGTAGCTGAGCCACAGTGCCCCCACACTGATGGGGTAGAACGTGGGGCTGAAGTAGAAGCTGCTGCTGAAGACCGCCAACAGACTGACCACGGTGTGCGGCATCCAACACACCGAGAAGCCAATGAAGAGGATGAGAATGGTGGTGAATGCCCGTGTCTTGAAGCTTACGTCCACATTGACCTGTGGTGGCCTCTGCAGACCAGTCAGGCCCAGCTTGCTGACCTGGTTGAGGCAGAGGCTCTCGGCATGGTTATGGATGCGCAGGGCGTTGCGGCGCACCGTGTTGAGGATGCAGAGGTAGGAGTAGAGCATGACACCGAACGGCACGAAGAATACGGCGACCGCCAGCAGCACCATGTAGCCACGGTCTGCCAAGGACTCGCTGTAGCCCAGGACACACTGCAGGGGCCGGGTCGGTACCTCCACCACGGTCCAGCCTACCACGGTAGGCAGGGACACAAAGAAGGACAGCATCCAAGAAGCGCCGATCATCACCTTGGCACGGTGTGGCGTCAGCTTGTCTTGCCGCTGGACGATGATGAGGAAGCGGTCCACGCTGATGATGAGGAGGATAGAGACTCCCTCCAGGACAAAGAACCAGTAGAGCATGACGGACACGCGGCAGAACTCGCCGCCAAAGTGCCAGTCAGCAGAGATGACAGTGACCGCCGTGAAGGGCATACAGAGAAGCGAAAGCATGATGTCGGAGAAGGCCAGTGTGGCTAGGAGCAGGTTGATGGCAGAGCGCATGGCTGGCTTCTGATAGACGATGAGGCACACAATGGCGTTGCCCATGAAGCCGATGCCAATCATGCAGATCATGACAGCGGCCAGCACCACCCTGAGCGTGACGGGCATGATGAGCGCGAACTTCTCAGGCAGTATCTCTGTCATGCTGGGGTCCTGCAGAACACATAAGTCCAATGAGCTGCTATTGCAGGCAGCCATGGCAAACATCCAAAGCAAGGCTTGTGTTTACGAAACAGCCGTATACTTCTCTTATGAAATTTTGAATGTTTGTTGTTGCCTAGATATATATATATATATAAACACTCCTTCAAATGCAGTTTGTATGTGATATTCTGTATGCAATAAATATGCAGTGAGATCCTGTTAACAATTCTCGTCTCTGACCACACAATAATCCTCCGTATAAGTCTTCTAAGGACACATCAAACTTTTTGTAAAGTCTTCGGTTCTGGTTGGGGAGCAGGTATTCCCTCAGAGTCCATCCGTCCTCATTCCATCAAGCTGTTAGGTTCAAAAGAAGCCCGAAACATGATCTGTTCTGGACTCAAAGGGAGCAGAGGATGTGCCTCGAATCATGAAAGCAGATTGGACGGATGTCTTGGTGCTGCAGCGTAGCCGAGATGCATCACAATCTATTCAGTTTTTGGTGGGGGGTATTTTCTGCAGGTTCTCTGTCATTAATCACAGGAGGGTCAATTCTGGTCCTTAGTCCACTCGAACATGCATGACTGGACAACTTCTGGGAAGGGGTGGTTCATATAATGGTCATACGTTTCAAAAGATTCCATGATTACAAGTGGTGTTGGGCCAAATAGCTTAGCAATTCTGGATCTTGTTTTGCCCCTCAAAAAGTCTGGTACCATTTCAGTATCTGTATAGAAATACTACCCTGTAGGGCCACTGTGTTAAAGTGCCATGTGCTGATTTGAGAAGGAAAAGGATTCTTCGTTCCTTTGAGCCAGCATCAGCATTTGGCAGCACCAGATTTAAGTACCCAATTCTCCAGTCAAGCCGGCAGACGGGAAACAGCCGTTGCCATGGTTATCTGTCGCGGCAGCATGCCGAGGGACCAGCGGCTTCTCAGAGGCAGGCCGCAAACACCGTCTCACAGATGGCCGACTCTAGGACCCGACCCTCCTCATGGCACCGCCAACACTGTGCGGCGACATGGATGTGGCGGCAGAGCTGGCTCTTTCCTCTCCTGTCCACTTATAGGACGGTGGGTTCGAATGATGATGGCAGGGATGGCTGAGCAGGGAGACCATCCTTCCTCTGACACCAAGTTCTCCAGTTGTGATTTCACCCAGGAGGAATACTGGGAGGACGCGGCAGGACCTGAAGCGATACAAAACATGCCCGTCATGCTACACAAAAACACGCAGCGGGAAATCAACGAGGGAAGCCTGTCCCTTAAGCGAATATAGCGGACGAACGGTACAGGGTGCAGATGTTCGTGGTTAATTGATTAAACAAAAAATCATTAAGGCCTGTGTTCTAATTAATGCCTCCCTTCTGCAAGAAGAATGCATAAGGACCCTGGAATGTTATCAAGAACTCATTATTCTGACTTGAAGTAAGCCTGGCACGTTCATTTATAGAGAATGTGGTGTGCTTTATTTGCAAAATAACAATGCGGTCGAACGCCTCCATCTGTCAGACGCCCGTAGCGAGCGAGATAAAAAATTCTTCAAAATGGCAGTAGTTCTGAATTCCACGCCTGGGAATATTCCTCTGAGCCACGCATACGGATGGCATAAAAAGCTACGAGAATTAAAATACCGCAATAAATATATAAATAAGCCGTTGTAAATTTCGCGACGACCTTGCAATGAGAAATTGTTGTACGATCTTTTTTATTGCTGCCAAGGCAACCAGGTCATCACTTCCATGGCAACCAGAAGATGGCCAGCTCAGAGAATGTTGCAGACACCGCGTTGTCTGGGAGAGGTATTATCCCCGCCAAAACGCTGACATGCGAGTTCAGCCCTGGAAGAAGATCTAAATGTGCACTGAAGCTACACTCACACAGGGAAACCCAGCCAGGGCGTGAGTCTGTGTGGTAAAAAAAGAAACCGCATGATTGGGGCCAGGATGGAAGCACAAGCCGGCAAACAGCACAAAGACGACATGCATAGTCAGTTGGCACTATAATGACATGAAAGCTAATGTGCAAACATGTCCAACAAGCAACAGAGGACATCTCTTAGCAGGATGTCCACAAGATCACTGGCAAAACTATTTCATGCACCAATCAGGAGAATCAGACAAAAAGCATAGTGGTACAACCAAGGTCTGGATTGAGAAACCAATATGATATGATTTCCTGGAGCCCAAGATCTCTAACGATACCCCTGGACACAAACCAAAACATAACTCTTATTTTTACTATACAGATCACAACACGTCTGTGTTTACATTGTAGAGATTTTTTTTCCTGGTCAAAAGCCCACACACGTGTGTGTTCTGCTGACACTACAGCTCTAACATGGCTTTCACACACATGTCACATGAACCTGCTCACATCTCGTCCAGCTGCGTTTGTACTGCCTGCCTTTAATGTTTGTAAGTAAGATGGAGGGGGTCCTGTGTGAAAAGCAACATTCGGTCTGGACAGCCGTGTGTCTGCAGACTGAAGCTGGCAGAATCATCCTCACTGTGACTCGGTTGAAGCTCTGTTCTCTGCACCCTTGTTCTCGATCCAGGCACAGTGTTCATAAACTTCCACCAACGATCCATCACTACAGAAAACCACGCAGCATCAACATCTTACATTTTACTCATTGTAGGTGAGTAGATAATATTATACTATGTATATTATATAGGAATTTCACAATTCCATGCCCCCATACTGGTATACTGGCATTTCCTTGCTGTTCTTGTGGCAGTATTGGTGAACACAAAGTTGATTTACATTCACATCATAGTGAAGACGGTTTTGTCCAAAACAATGGAAAACTGAGACAAACAGCACAGTCCATTAAATTCCACTGACAAAAAGCATCATTAAGCTAACCTTCACTCCCCTTAACACCACAGAGAAGACATGGACTGGTGCTGCCATCTACTTACCTTTTATTAACAAAGAGAACAGAGACATTACCTGGGGAATGCACTGGACACATCAGGCTGGGAGTGGTTTCTCTATCTAAACTACTCCAGCCTACTAACAAAATTAAAATAACTGAAAATCAATTTAATAAAATTGTTATTATTATTATATTACTATTATTATAACAATGCAAGTGGTGTGATAAAAACAACAGCAACAACAACAACAATAATAATAATAAAATAAAAAATAATAAACTTTAGACTGTCCATCACTTGTGATTAGACCGAAATAGCGCCAGCCATGATGGAATTCATTTCGAATATGGGTCAAAACTGACACCCAAAGTCTACACGTAAATTACTGAGACACAACTGAGAGCTAATTTCAGCGTTACGGAGGATCAAGAAAACAAAAAAATAAAACTCGCATTTAGAAATCGGTAAGCTAGCGGTGTGATTCAACAGCGAATAATTTATCGCACGTGAATTTATTACTACATCTTAATAAGGAAATAGCAATTAACCGAGATAATCCTGTGGAAAGATTCTTACAATTCACTCACAAATGCGATGTAGTAAAAGAGCATGCCAGAATAGCATACCATCGCATTCAAATAAGCATGCCGTCGTTGAAGGAGATGGATTTTTTAGGACGGTATTCCTGCACACGTCGTTTTAACCCTCACACTGAACGTACCTATAAATAACACCGTGGAAGATCCATTCTCCATATAAGGAATACGGACCGACATCAATAGCCGAAAAAAATAACCTCAGGTAACATCATACCGTGCAAAAAGGCGCTATGCATTAAAAGGGCAGCGGGAGATGTGTATGGCATACCCACGTCAATGCAAAACGGCGGCGTGGAGAGCGCTGCTCGGGCGACCATTCAGCGGGCTTTCCGTGCGCGTCCCCGCGCCTAGCTCGCAAGCCTAGGGGTCCGCAGCGATGACGCGCGACCCACTTCTCGTCATTTGGCGTCGGGCTCCGTACGCGATGGGTTCGGGTTCAGGCTCGGCGACCTCCGACGGCGGCTGGAGTCTGGCGGGGGAGTCGGCTGACTTAAAGGAAACACGTGAAGCGGAGCAGCCCGCGCTCGCCGACATAAAACCAGAAGGAAATTGTAACTGAAAGCATTTCGAATCTGTTGGATAATAATAATAATAATAATAATAATAATAATAATAATAATAATAATAATAATAATACATTTACCTTAAGCACTTTTCAAATTATCTGCCTATCTGCAAAACAAAATAATAATAACTTAATTGTATTATATTCAATTTGTTTTGTGCTTTAAACAGTTTAAATTTCACCCAAGCATTTTCTAAGGATTATCCTGGTCAGGGTCTCGGGGTTGGCATCTTGGACGTGATGCCAGTCCATGGCACATATAATAAATATATACACGCACAATTATGGGCAATTTTGTGACACCAGTTAGCGTAACTCCATGTGTTGCTCTGCCCAAAGGTTCACCGAGGGAGTTCTGAGTGATCAACAGCTTTCATCTTACATATGCAGAGAGTGTCCTTAACCACCGCAAAATCTGCTTATCTTCTCAGTCAGTGCCAACTAAAACAAACAACGGTTTCCTTAAAGCTAGAATATTTTAGAACAATGGCGATATCTGAGTGTTCCGGCAACTCCACTGAAATGGAAAGACAACGCTGGTCGCCAGCATGAGTTTGAAGCGATCATGTTGCGCCATTTCTGTGCATCAGAAGGCAGGTCATAGTCATCACCTGCCGCAACAAAGGACCAACTCCACACGGAAAGGACCCGGACCGGACCCACAATCTTATGGCAAAATTATATTATTCCATTAAAAACCTAAAATTGGCTACACAGATTGCGATATGTGTTAGTTTGCAAACCCTCCAGACTGTTTATGTGGTACTATAACGTTCAAACGTATAAATAACTCCAGCCAGTTTACCAAAGTTGGCAACCCTGCGAACTACATGTTCCCACAACAATGTTTAAGATATATCTCATACATACACGCTTATATAAAATCTAAAAATCTGCGTGTATAAAGTTCTGAAAACTTTGACATTCTGGTAACCCACATTCCGATAACCCCCATGAGTAGTCCGCGCATTTTCTTTACAGTTTAAGAACCGCTACACAACTAACCAGTAGACAGAGACTCAGGTGCAAGTACATTTCATGCAAGTAACTAGAATTATTCAAATATCAAGGTAAACATTGTGGGTCATGTGTGCTACAGAATCCGGTTTACAGTGTTATACTGTCCTCTGGTGGCACTGGTGTGTCATGACTTCCTCACAGTACCTGTGGGTTATTTGCTGAAAACGGATCGATACGGGTCGTTGTGAACGTACACGTACTTTTGTTTTCTCTTGGATGAATTAGAAAAGTTTGTAACATCGGACTTTGAAATTCATTTCCGGGAATTGTATAGCTTGTTGTGTGAAATTGAAGACAGAAAAATATACATGTGCCTATTCTACGATGAACCCTGACACCGCTGGTCACCAACATAATGGTTGGGCTATAGATAATAGTGCAGCTACACATTACTGGAGCTGAAGGTTAAAAGACTGCCACTGATTGTGTATTCAGAGTCTGCAGAGTCTGGTGGTGTTTCCAGAGGTCTGCTACAAGTACCGTTACTATTAGGAATACAGTTAGGAAGGGAAGCATTTGTTAATTACTACATAATGACTTATGGAGGATATACAGATACATATTTGTATATCATAGGATGATCGTAGGATTTAGACAGTGATGTCTGAAGAACATAGGAGCATGATACAGAACCGTAGAACAGTAGGGACAGGTTGTCATCTATGAGAAAGACCACATCTGGCACTTAGAACTATGGCAGGAACAGTAGAAAGCAGATGCAACAATATGCGTTCCAAGAAGTGTTTATATTTTTTGTATGTGTATTTTAT
>JAODKE010000037.1:13110791-13128271 GCA_026779605.1 Mormyrus hasselquistii
AGCCACTGTCTGCATTTTCCCATTTACCACACACACACACACGCACACACACACACACACACACACACACACACACACATACACGCACACACACGCATATGCCCGCACACACACACACGCACACACACACACGCACACACACACATACACGCACACACATACGCACACACATACACACACACACATACACACGCACACACACACGCACACATACATGCACACAGACACACACACACCAATCACTGTGGGGGGTGACTGTGGGGGGTGAGTGTGGGAGGGGAACCCCAGAACAACACAGCAAGAACATGTGAGTATTTCCTCCAAATCATGTTCCGTTACAGTCACTCAGTTTTGCTGATCTGCTGAGTGCATGTTTGGGACTGTGGGAGAGAACAGGAGAATCCTGCCATGTTCCCTCTGCTGCCAGGAATAACGTGTTAGGGGACTGAAACTGCATTTCGTTTGATTGAATCTACTCTACGTGGCCTTACCATAATTATCATTCTATTCCAGTGAATTATAACACTAAAATTAAAATTGCACATCAGTGCAAAAATTGCATTTCATTACTTAAATGTGAATGAAATATATGCTTAATTACACAATATAACTATAAATGTATGGTATCTATGGTAGACATAAATCAATCTGATTTTGGACAACTACAGTTTTGAGAGCCACAAAACAACTAAAGTATTAGCAATTATACTATATGCATAGAATACATTTATGTATATACAATATGGCTATAACATAGATAAAGAGGCAAAAAACCCAAACAATTGTCCCCATACGACTCACTTTTCCAAAAGTACAGTGAGAAGATGAAAAAGACACAGTAAGGGGGTCTGTGTTCCTGCCTTTTTATTCCTTTGTATTTTCCAGCCATCAAAACTCAGAGCACCTGTGGGGGTGTCATTTATACCCCAGAGCGTGTGACCAAGGGACTCCATAGAATGGAGACAAGGGGAAAAGGTCACAAACTATCAGTGAGGTGAGGATGGGAGCAGAACTGGGTTTACAAAAAAACAAACAGTATATCTGAAAGCTGACTAATACGTTCAAAAATTTTACATGCAAAAGACTAGGGATGAAACAATGAAATGGTAAAAGGAGATGGCATCCTCACCAGCCGCAGCAAATCCTGAGAAACGCCGCTCTCCATCTCCTAGAAGTCGCTCGCTTCTTATCTCGCTGCCCGAGGCCGTGCGTGCCACGGGTTCCGTGCTGACAAAGGAATTTTTATTCACTCATCTGCTCCGGTCCTCTGTATTTTTTATCCACCTATATTTGAAGAGTTACGTTTTATATGAGAAACTGTAGAAAAAAAGAAAAGAAACCCCTTTCAAAGCTGTGAATAGCACAAAAACGCAGAGTACATTTTATTTCCTCTTGTGTTTGAAGCCTCAGACGGGTTCTTTCATGAGCATAATGTGACCTGTCCTGATCAAAACTGAGAGGTACACATTTGAAAAGAGAATAAAGAAGCTATATCAGACTGACTTTCAGAATCAAGCACCTAATTACTTAAGGCCTTTGCGCTGTAGGTCTTTTGCAGGGTCGCCCCTTGAGCTTCTTCAAGGCTGTCATAATGAAACATTTACGCCAAGAGACTGTGAGTTGAGGCACTGAGATGAAAGACACTGTAGTACTGGCAGGTTTGTTTGTTTGTTTGTTTGTTTTTTAGGTGGGTGGCATAAGTGGGGCCATAATTCATTGTTTGACTCTCCTGCTGCCCCCTGGAGGATGGGCTCCCCCTCTGGGTCTGGTTAGGGTTAGGGCTTTCTCTGCTGCCCCCTGGAGGATGGGCTCCCCCTCTGGGTCTGGTTAGGGTTAGGGCTTCCTCTGCTGCCCCCTGGAGGATGGGCTCCCCCTCTGGGTCTGGTTCCTCCCAAGGTTTCTTCCTCCTAGGGAGTTTTTCCTTGCCACCGTCGCCTTCGGCTTACTCACTGGGGGGTGTTTATGTGGCAGAAATGTAAAGCGCATTGAGACAATGTAATGTTGTGATGACGCGCTATATAAATTGCATTGCATTGCATTGCATTGCATAATGGGTCGACTTTATTAGCCAAAGCTATAATTTAAGTCACTCACTCCGTTTACATGCACACTAAGAAAATTTAATTATTGTGTTAGTCCAACTACCCTAACCCTGACCCTAACATGTAAACATGTTTGTCCGACTGAAATCGTACTAAATCAAATTTCTCTTAGTCTGACTAAGATGTGGTTGGGAGTAGATCTACTCCTGCATATATACGTTCAATCGGTCTCTGTGCATATTCTACAGTCCCCCCCCAGGCCGTGTCACAAAAGAGGCTGGTACACAGAAGATGGTTGGAGGATGGCAGAGGATGTACATTACATACATGGAGGGCAGAGGATGTACATTACATACAGCGGCGCTGCAAAGCTGTCCAATTCAGCGCTCAACTAAATGGCCTTTTGCAGCACACCAGGTCCCGGACTTTTTGGAACTTCAAGAAGGCACCTTTAAGGTGTCGGTTTTCCAACGGTATAAAAACTGGCACCGGTGCCAAATGACATCACAACGTGAGGCCGATATTTTGTACTGAATTTGAAAATAATATATTATAGGGGTGGACTATGTGCAATATTAAAATCTTCATCGCATGTTTTGCTCATCCAATTCTTACTTCGTTGGTCAACTAGATTGAGATCATGCTTTCTTTTACCTTCAATCTAGTACAAATATTATATAGCACAGGGAGCTTAAATCTCGCTAAAACATTTTTACTCTGTCGTAGTAAAAAAAAAAAAAACCTAGCAAGTTTTGCAATTTTAATGACTACTCATTTTCAAGATTATCTAGTATATGTTCATAAAAAAATCAGTTTAAAGTTTGCTTTTGCATGAGCGCTACATATGCTCTCTGAGAGAATCATAATTACTTTCGTCCTTATTTGCTGTTTCAATGAATCCCTACCTTGACGGGATAGTGAGAAATTTATGATGAACTCCTTTTTTCATAAATAGCCAAATATTTATGACAACAAAATCGCATTGCAATACTTGAAAATTTTTCAATACTATGCTGTCATAGTATATTGTACAAAATACTTTATTTTTTGTTCTGATCTTGTTGTATCTCTTCTTCCGACCAGATCGCAATTACAGTTTCTGTCACTTCATCTCTCCACTCATCCATTATTATTAATTTTATTTCTTTTTTTATGTCTGTGACTTAATAGGTCAACCGGAAAAAACCCAGTACTAAGAAGCTGAAAGGAGTCACATCGCCATCCGTCGTAACGGAGTCAGACATACTTTGGTCAATACATAGCTTCCCCTTCCATGAGAAGACAATAATTTGATTAAATGGTGTATTTGAGCTATAACTGTAAGCTGTGCATGTAAATGTACCGACGGAGTGACAGGGGAGGAGGGTACACTGGAGGCCAATCGGCGTTCATCAAGGTCCCGTGCTCTTGTGGCCTCGCCCTCTGTTTATATAATCAGGACTTGTATACATTGTGTTCTCAGTAAGCAGAAGGTTTCAGTTTTGCTGATGATCAAAAACCAACTTCTCCACTCAAGGAAGATTTTTTGTAATATTTTCTCACCCAAAAATGCTTGCACACATCTATAACCGAGACTTACTTATTTATGCAGGTGTTTGTTATGCAGGTGTTTGGAATACCTGCGTGGATGGGGGTATTTATTACAGTGAGTAAAAAACCCAAGCTGCGGACAATCAGTGAAACACAGTCAACATGTCAAGTTGGGTGGATTTCATGCGTTTCTATAACCCAAAAAGCTGTTAATATATGTGAGGTCATGTGGGTCTGATTGGACTTTGAGTTCTGGCTCTGAATCCGTCAGCATGTTTACACAACCTGCCCCATGAGGAATGTAATTAGTGCTCTTTCAGATCCTCAGTTTACCATGTTTACATTTACTCACATTTTACATTCATTTGGTTGGTGGATGCCAAGTCAGGGCCAGGGCTTATATGTAAGTACAGTATCAGTATTGGAGTAAGTCTAAAAGACAGAGGAAGGTCATTGTGATGAAATGGGTGGAATTGTCTTGGGAGGAAGATCATTATTATTTCTGCTGATTGGTTCTATCTGTGTGCCCAAATTCTACTTTGTATCAGTCTTGTTTTAATAGTAATTCTGAACCGGAGCTTATTTAAATCAAGCTCAGAAATCGACCTGCTGATGTGTGCTGGGTTTGTCTTTCTTATTTCGCAGCCAAAAAGCCAATTTCTTATCTGATTATTCTGAAAAATCCCCACGTGTTCTGTTCCCTCTTTACTTCCACCCACCTGCAGAAAGGGAATCCTTTAATAAAATTCTACCCGCAGTGAGATTTCTGTGTATTTGACGTGCATCTATTCACTCAGCGTCCTACAGTCAGCAGCAAAAGCCCACAATCAATAAGGGTGGGACAATAGATCAGCTGTTAAGAAAACAAAGCTGTATAACATAATAGCACTAGATGACGTATAAAATACTGAAATGCCACCAGATAGGTTCCAACTTAATATGACGTAATAGTGAGAGGTTGGTGGGTGTGGCTTTGTCGGGAGATTGCGATTGGAGCAGTGAGAGGTTGGTGGGTGTGGCTTTGTCGGGAGATTGCGATTGGAGCAGTGAGAGGTTGGTGGGTGTGGCTTTGTCGGGAGATTGTGATTGGAGCAGTGTGTGTTGACTCACCTGTCTCTCGTTCTAATGGTCTGACTTGTCCTCTTCTTTTCTCGCCCCCAGGAAACGTCACCAGAAGCTAAATCCCACCTTGACATTACTGCTTATTTGTTCACCAACGCACACACATGGATTTTATTTTCATTCCTGATTCTTGCCAACCTTTTTATGCATTTCCCTCCTGTTTTATGATGACCCTTCCACATAAATCCTGAAAAGCAGAACACCTTCTATGTAAATCTGATATTCCCATCACCATATTACAAAAATATAAAAAGGGCTTATTAATAGTTTCATTCAATACCCATAAACAAAGCTGACAAAGCTACAGCAGTTCAAAGATCATTATAAATAGATTAAAACGGAGACCGAAAATATATATGAGTGGAAAAGAGAGATCAGGAGAGACACGAACATTTTGGGAGGTTAAAAACTCCTTACGGTGCAGCACCTTGGAGGAAGAGGCCTTGTAGGTAAAGATGGAATTCTAGTCAGCAAGGAGTCACGGTAGTCAAGGAGAGATGACAATGGCCTGGACCGGTGACTGAGCTGACAGCACTGCAAGATGTAGGCGGATTTGTTGGATCTTGCAGGGAAAAAATTTGCAGGACTGAGTAACAGATGTTATGTGGTGGGAAAAGGGGAGGTTCGGAACTGGGCTGACGCCAAGGCTTTTAGTGGTTATTGATGATGCTCCAGTCACGTCGTTCTGGGTGACGGTGAGTTTGTGGTGCAGTAAGGCACTGACTGCAATGTCAACTATCTCAGTCTTTGACAAGTTGACTCGCAGATGATGGTTAGTCATCCAGCCAGAGATGTTGACAAGACATGCTTCGATTTACTGGGAAATTTGAATGTCAGAGGTTGGGAGGGAGAGGAAGAGCTGGATGTTGCCAGCATGATGACAGAATCCTGTGATGTTATGCTTAGGGAGAACAGAAGGATATCCAGCACTGATCCCTGCGGGACTCCAGCAGAGGTGCAGGAGAGCTCTGCCAGATCACATGGTAACACTCATGCTGAAAGGTAGGAGTCAAAACAAAAAAAGGCCCCGGTGCAGTTCCTTTAATTCCTATTTAAGTTGGAAACATGATGATCTCGAAGGTGATTCTGTCAAATGCTACATGAAGAGTGAGGAGAAGACAGTGTACTTCTCAGAGTGAATCATCGATGGAAGAGCAAGGTCTTGAAATAAGATCTGTAAAAATTCAGGAATGAATTCAAGTAGATTAATATAAAGATCTAAGAGAAAATGTATGGTCTAGATGCTTTGATGGCAAAGGAGAAAAGAGATATTGGCCTATAATTCTGAGCTGGTCTGAAGTCATAGGTAGTGTTCTTCAGAATGGGTGTCCTTGTCTTAAGGCCATGAAAGAACAGCCAGTACGTAGAGACTAACTAAGGAAATAAATGGAAGGAGACAAGGGAGACAGAATGGAGCTGAGGACAGAAAATGGAGTCCGAAAGGATAGAAAGATTGTGAGACAGTACATGTTTGCTGCAGTCTTTCTAGGACTTTTTGCTGCAGAGCAGAGGTCAGATGGGATATTTATGGACATTCACTTTGAATGCAAAGTCAAAGAACAGAAGAATGGAGATGGGAAAGAGATCACAAGCGAGGAGGAGGTACAGAAAGGATTCTGCGGGTTCCTAATATGAGACTGCAGTTTTTTCTTCCTAAAAGAGTGCTAACTTAGTAAGGGAAACTACTGGGTGGAATTTAGCCAGGAGGTTCTCGCAGGCCTCCAGGTCGGTTTGGTCCTTTCCGTGCAGATACGCATGGCTTAGCCCCACAGCTTAGCTGGAGGAAAGTCTGTCTAGGCTGAAGTCAGCTGACAGACACATTGGAGAGAGGTGGGAAGCGGAGTTGAGTCAGCAAGTGAGCTCGGAAAAAAAAAAAAACAGTTAATGAATGGAAGAACTTTTTGCGGAAAGTAGAGCGGGTGTAAGAACTTTCAAGTTCTTGGAGAAAGAGATTATGCAGGGGGAAGAGGGGGATGGGAACCGGAGGAATGAGACAGAACGGCATTCAGGCAGATGAAGAGGGCTGACAAAGAGATCGGGGGTGCGACAGTTTCTCATGAAGACCAGATCAAGCTGATTGCTGGCTTCACGTGCAGGAGCCGACGACGAGGTTGAATGAATGAAGCTTGGGGAGGGAGCCAGCGAATGGAGGGGCAGATGGTTAAACTGCCAAAAGGAATAAATGGTGAATATTGTCAAAGAGGGGATAAGCTGAGCTGCCTGTCAAGCCTGTCAAGAACACAGCCGAGGGAAGCAGGGATGTTACAAAGGGGCAGCGAGGTCTGCGGCACGGTGACGGTCAATGCACGATGCGCAAAAGGAGGGAGAGATGGGGGAAAGCCGGTGGGTTATGGGAGAATGAGTAGATGGTGCTGAGGACCACTAGAGTAGGTGTGCTGCAGCAGGCATGTAAAGGGGTGTATAAGGTAGAATTGCAGAGCAACATCATCATCTGTGTCTATATCTGTTCAGCTAACAAAATTATTTGTCTCTATAGACAAATTCAGAGAGAAGGTTAGAAGTGTGTGTGGTTTATGCTGGAAGGCCGGTTAAAAGAGTATTTTCTAACTGAATATTCATTGGCAATGCAATTGTTGTGCCTGGGTAAAAATAAAATCTGTATTATCTGGGCATTTCTGAATGATGTTTTCCTATTCAGGTGCTTATCTAGTGCAAGGTGAGATGAGATGATTTTCACTTCCAACCAGGAGCTCTACAGACCCACTGAGATGCTGGGAGCAGCTGAAGAAAAAGTCTCTTGACACACTGGTGTACCAATGCAGAGGTGGCATGTGACACACTGGTGTACCAATGCAGAGGTGGCATGACACACTGGTGTACCAATGCAGTGGTGGCATGACACACTGGTGTACCAATGCAGTGGTGGCATGTGACACACTGGTGTACCAATGCAGAGGTGGCATGACACACTGGTGTACCAATGCAGAGGTGGCCTGCTCTCCTTGCAATGATGGAAAAACCTTAAGGACCATTTGTTGCTGGATGATGAAAGATACATTAATTTGTCATGCACTCTCATTGTGCAGGTCAGTGTCTCCCAGTCTGGTCCTCGAGGACCCATTGATAGTCCATGTTTTTGCTCCCTCCCAGCTCCGAGGACCAGACTGGGAAACACTGCTGAATTTAACTCCATGTGATTGTTTTATAATGCCCAACATCTTCTCTGGCACTGGACGTTGTGGTCTTTTGCTACCTTATGTGAGTGTGTGGCATTGGGTGTGGTGTAATTATGCCAATAGCTATGCGACAGTCACATGCATCTGCTACAAAGTTACAATGACTGCGCCTAATACTTGTTGCTCTCCAGCAGGCATCAGAGGGAGGGTGGAACGGAGGGAGCTTCCAAGCCATAAACACATCATTTACACAGTATGTGGCCTTAGAATAAAAGCATCAGAAAGCACCGCCATGACGCAAGCCGTCGGCAGAACTGGTAAAATAATGAATGAATGCATTCAAGCGAAGATCGCGTGGCACCCAAATTTGAGAAAACCTTCTGCGAATGAACACTTACGTTTTCTGTTCCTCTAGAAACAACGTTCCATGGTCTGTCCAAGTTGCCGCGGAAACCCTGGTATTCTCTATAATCTGATGCAGTTATTGTTCACCAAATACTGGTGGAAAGTTGGAAACTCTGAAATTACAATAACCAGAGAAAAACTGGAGAAATCCAGTGAGAGTTATAGGTATGCATGGTCCCAGAGGAAAGGAGAAGGAGGCCGTTTTGCTTCCTACATAAATATGGGATCATTATGACAAGAAGATTTTTAGACGTAACTCTTTTTACAGACATTTCTTGTGAGAAATTATCCTTTCAAATCTCACAGCAGGCTTTGGTGGATCTAAACAAGAGATCCCTTCAGGATATTGGTGTAATCTCACTTCATATCTATTCCAAATTCTTAAGGACATCTTGAAATGAGATTAGTATGATATCTCAAATACTTCAGTTTTCTTTGGACCCCATTAATAATTTTTAACAGCATGAAATCTGAAATATTTCTCACATGGACCACTGATATCTTAATTTTAATAGATTTTGAGGCCATTTATTTGAGCAAGGGCATTTTTAAGGAGAAATGAATTGCACACAAATGTATATTTATTAATTGAAGCAATTAGATATGATTCTTTCAACAATGAAGAAATGTGACATGGTAGATGGCCTCACAATAAATTTGCTTATATATAAGACATTTTTAAAAGTGACGAAAATGCACACGTATTTTAAAGAGTGAATATATAGAGATATGATTAGTATGCAGCACTATCAGTAAGTATAAATAAAAGGTGTGAAAGGTGACACACTTAAAACATATATAAATTATGAAATAGAGATTTAAATTATTAATGTTTTTACTACATGCTATTTATACATAGCCTTATATGCTAGTGTGTCCCAATCCAGTCCGCAGGACTTTTTCCTCCCTCCAGCCCCACAGGAAAAACGTGGACTGAGTAGGGCGTCCCTGCGAACTGGGCCGGTCAGCACTGTTAAATGCTATACTGCCAGAGCAGCTCATGCTACTCTGTTTTTCAGCTCAATGTAGAGGCATGCGGTTAGATCAACTGGCCCTCGTGTGCGTGACTGTGCCCTACAATGGACTGGACCCCTGTCCTGTGGATGGGGTAGACTCAACCCTTGTGACTCTATACCGAATAAGAATCTGGCCATAGAGGTTGATGAGGAAGTTCTCACTACTGTACGCTTGCAAGTGTCAGTTAAATGTAAATGAAAATTTTAAATAAGGAGTTGTGTGGAAATGTAAAGGTTTAATAGCATGAAATGGAATAATGCTGTTTTCACCTATTAAAATTTAGGAAATGAATTCTGCGCTGAAATTTAAACGTGCCCAGCGCATGTTTGACTACAGCAATGCCAGCACTCCCTCGATCACCCCAGGTCTGTGATCAGAAGTTGGATGTAGCACCAAGTTGGCCAGCAGGGGTGAACCCCATGAACGCAAACCAACCTGGACCCCCAACCTGGTCTGATCTAATTATGTTCCAAACTTTTAGGGGCCCCTGTCACTTAGGGGCCCTTAGAATTGTCTCCTCGCCCCAGGTTGCCTCTGTCAGCCAAAATGCAGCAGATGTGATTCAGTGGTCCTGCCAAAATACAGGAATGGCATTCGTGAAAATTCCAGCACAGTGACTCGTCACCTGATAATGAGGGTGCAGGTGTCTGTCTACTGATTCATTCGGAAGCCACCGGACGACAGATCAAACAGACATATCTGGTTTTGTTTTGGTTCTTCTGGGTGAAGAAGCAGCCGCGTCAACAGGTCGGTAAGCGGATGTAGCAGACCCGGGTGGGGCGGGTGGGGCGATGGAAGCGCTATTTGGGTGCTATCGACCTGTCTTTGGAGAACCGGAGAGCTGGAACGACAGAGACGAAGGGCAGGATTTAGAGGGATTACCAGCTCGAGATTATGACAGACAGAGTAGAGCTCAGCACGGCAGTGGAATGAAGGGCTCGAGGCAGGAACATCAGCCTCGGCAAAGGGGGGGTAGGATTAGCGGCAGGCTGTGAGATGCCCCCCCCCCGGTCTCAGTTCGGGGTTTCTCCAGCTTCTCTAGCTGCGGCTCAGTTGGAATCCTGAGAAGAATAAGCCGCAGAAATACCCGCTGGGCTTCACCTACTCCTAGCTCTCTAACTAACGAACCCCTGCAGGTAAAAACCCGTTTTCCCCCTAAAAAGCGCAAGAGGAACCTGAGGCTCCGCCGCCGCCCTGGACCCGCATGCAAAACTGAAACAATTTAGTCCTTTTAGCGTCCAGCGAAAGAGCATTGCAGATTACGACATGCAGTTTTTCGGCGTGTAGAGAGCGCCAAGCGTGCCCCTGGTACGCTCGCCCGGCCTGGGGCGGACGTGCCAGTTTGGCCTGGGAGCGCTCCCCTGGCGCTGGGGGGGCAGCCAAGCGTAGGAGGGTAATCTTCACTAAAGCCACGCATGTCGAGCCAAACTGCTGCGAAACTGCCAGCTGCACATCATAGCTGCGCTTCTGTGCTAGAAAATTGCACACATAACACGTAGCATGAGCAGCAATCCATCTTCTCTATATTGCCGTTACTCAACCAGTGACTGATGACATGCACGCATATACCTGCGTATATACCTACAGTATCCATGTATTGTATATATTGATAAATACAATATTCACTTTTATCTCAACTCTATTTTGCCTGTTTATATACATAAATACATACAAAATATATATGCCTGTTTAAATAGATATAAACAGAAGCGTATATTATTTTGTGTCTATACATATATGAAATACAGTTAAAAACTCTTAGCCTGCCAAAGAAAATTGCATTTAAAATATCTTGCTACTGGTAGTGATGTCTGACAATTTTATGTCTGTCAGAATGTGTTGCTTAGCCTTTTGAAAAGTTCTCGGAAAGTCACCCTAGAATTTACAGCCAACATCCACTACACCTATTGCATTTGTTGACACGACCACTGGCACGCCATGGTTGACTAATAAACAAGTTAGCAAGCTTTTTTTTTTTTATTAAAAAAATAAATAAATAAAAATGAAGGTAGCAGTTGGTGAAGTTTAATGAATCCATGGAATGGCTGAGATGCTTCTGACATCTTCTGGGGTTTATCTAGCCATCCAACAAGGTATCAGTAAAATTCATATTACTTTTCATTTGTATATAATGCTAAATAGTGTTTTATTAAATATAATAAATATTTTTATATGGGATAAATATTTTCTTTGAGAACTTAAAGCCTTTGCACAGTATTGTATAAGTGTGTATGTGTTTGTGTCTGTGTACATACAAGTAGAGTGCTGCTTATTCTGGGGTGACATTACGACTCTGTACAAGCGCCTTGTAAATGTTTGCTTCCGGAAGTAGCTCTCCAGGCTCCAGCTGGCAATGCTGGGGCAGCCCCCAGAGGTGGGTGGGCGCGGATAAGGATAGCTGTGTGCTAAACCTGGAGAGAAGGGCCCACAACTCTACTTAAGGCTGACTACCATGGTTTGGGCAGGGGGACTGTTTATTAGGATGTACAGACGCAGATCGGTGTGAATTGTCTGGATGGCTGAGCAGTCTAAGGCACCAGACTCAAGGTTTGATACCGTCTGTAGAAATGGGTGTCCTGGTCTCTGAATTGAGGTGTGGATTTGAATCACACTTCTGAGAGACCTTTTATTGTTTTAATGTTTAGGGAAGCACACTTGTAATTGAAATATGGTGGGTTTGAATCCCCGACCAGCGAGGTACCACCCCCAAGCACTGCTGAGTTAGCCGCCCCCCTCTATTTCACATTGTCACATAAGGGTTAAATGATGAGGACACATTTTGTTGCTGTGCACTGTGTGCTCTGGTCTGTCAACACTGATCTTCTAATTGTGGGGGAGGTATAGAGCCTGAAAAGTGGCTTTTAGCAGGATCTGACACTCTTCTGGAACTACATCCTCACAGGTCTCTGCAGACACGGATACAATACTGTATGGTGACACTGGACATTGGCGTAATTGACATCTCTGCTATGGGAAGGTCTCCCAAGCTCAAGTAACCAACATGAAACAAGCAAGAACCGGATGTACCTCCTACACAAAACTAGGTCTGTTTATACCTGTAGATGTGTAACGTTGAGTTAAAAAAATGTATGCGTTCAGATTTTAAAACATCTTCCATGATCTGAATCCTGGGTTGTTGACAACCGGGTTTGTGATTCTCAGAGAACTTCTACACGATGATGTAGCGCGTGGGCAAGAGGCTGTACAGATGAAGTACCATGGATCTGAAGCTTCCATTATTATGTCACGTATGACTCACCATCACTGATCAGCTCTGTTTGACATCCACCCTGCTTTTCTCAGAACCCTCCCTACAGACTCTTACATATGCTGAGGCAGAATATGCCGTTGGAGGGGGGGGGGGGCAGGTCACCATAGGAGTAAACAGGGCAGATTTGTCCTCAAATGCTGAGCTGTGCTTGGAAGCCCAGCCAAGACACACACAAAAACATTGTCATCTCCAATTATTTGATAGACGTATCAAAAGCACACGTGAAGCCTTTTCCCCAGACAATATAGTTATTTTAAAAACACAGCAAACGGCAACCTGAATTATCCCACGTATTTCCCAGTTCTGACAGTGTGTTTCGGTGATTCACTCTTTTTGTTTTATTTTTTATCATGTCACCCCCAAGGCAATCAGCCATGCTACCCTGCTGTAGATATTATCATTCACTGGCTCTCATTAGAGTCCTCCGCCACGTGTCACATCACAGTCGCTAACACATCTCCCAAAAAGTCTGCCCAACCCCCACTCCCACCGCCAGGCTTAGAGATAGCAGTGCATGGTGGGATTGAGGAAGTTCCATTGCTGATTCGTGGCAGGTGTTCCTGCCATCCTCACTGTGCTGATAACTTCTGTTGGATTCACCTGTCCGTCTTTGCTTCAAACTACTTCCTCCTGGTTTGAGATCATATTCCAGGCAAAAAAACAAAAAAACTGAAGACAATTCCACAGCCCTTCTAGGTGCTCTGCATTTTTACCCTCCAGTTTGAGTCTTCCTCTGTGCTGTAGATGGAGCACCAATTCCTACCTTGGTCACATCCCTGCCGCTACTGTGGGTGACACACACACACACACACACACACACACACACACACACACACACACACACACGCACACCTCCATCTCTCGCATTTGCATTTCAAACTCCCGGTGCCAATCATCAATTATTCACTAGCCCCTGGACACTGCCGGCGACGTCTGATCTGACTTCCCAAGGTTCACCCCCCCACCGCTTCTTGCTCCATCTCTCCTTGCGGCTGCCGCTGTCACTACTCTGCTCCGTCTCCTAGTCTTAGTCAGTCGGGTGCAGCTGAACAAAACAAGCGCAAAACGCTTCCTTGAGACCGTCCCCATCCACCCTACAGCTGGAGGCAGAGTGCAGCCATTACCCGGCTCGACATGATGTAGTTGGCTCGTACATTGGGTCTGGTTAAGCAGTTCGCCGGTGAAGCTGACTATTAAGGCTAGCATGGCCATGTGGCGTCGCCACGGGAACATTACGCGAGTCAGACGTTCCGAAACCTTGCTGTTAGAGTCGCTAACATGAGGGTACGTCTGACATGGGCATGGGAAGTTTGGAATAGGGGATTTCACTGGAAATTTTTTTAGTCTAACAACTAAGAGGGTGAACCTAGAAGGAGTTGATGGCTGGGGATAGAGACAGGCAAACGGAACGGACGTATAGCTTGGGGGAGGTGTAACGGGATGGGGCTGTCAGGTCTGGGGAGAAGTGCAACAGACTGTTTTATAAGATTACTAATGGGCAATAGGTGAGTGAATGGCTTGTCACCTGGTTTCTGCCCCCCAGGACATGTACAGCCTGCCCCTGTCTCACACTCAGCCATTAGGGGTTTAATGTTTTCCATGCTGGGTTGTTGTCTGAGGTCCTGATGGCATTACGATGGAGGATTTGGGCCTTTTCCCTCTCCTAGCCATTACAAATAGAGACACAGCTACCCCATCGACATTTACATTTATTTATTTAATGGATGCTCTTTATCCAAAGCAATGAGAAAGCAGGATCAGCCAGTCCCTAGAGTAGCTGGGGTTAAGGGCCTCGCTCAAGGGCCCAATCCACAGGGCCCGAGTCATACATAGTGCTCCTGGGGAGATGCTGGAGCCGTCCAGGAGTCAAACCTAGTGTCTTCTTCTCATCAACCGGAATGTGACGTCAACAGTGAATCTGTAAATACTTCCCCCAGACTTCTCAGAGGGGTCTAACTTTGCAAAACGTAAATCTATGACTTTCACTGGTGATCAGCACTGGTGATCAGCACTGGTGGTCTTTCAAATAGGGGAAGCTGACTAGTCCCCCCCCCCACATGACCTAGTTTGAAATAAACAACCTTACTTGTTAAACAAAGAGAAAACTCAAGAATGCTATATTTATATGTATTTACTTATATTTATTTACAATAGTACAAATGAAAATTTGAAAAAATTACAACTCAAAAATCCACATCAGATTGAATCCGAAATGTTCCAATGCTGAAGTATACTTTCAAGGTACTGTCAATCAAAAAGAGGTGCAGCCCCTTTGACAATTCGTCCAATCGTCATGCAGCAGCCCAGCATCCTGGCCCGCCCACTGTACCATTTACTCCCATAGACGCTGAGCTTCCCTGGAAATGATGTCATGAAGCATTTGTCCATTAAACCTGCACTGAACACAGTAGTGCCATTGAAGTCCACTGAAGCTGGGATCGTGCCACAGGAAAAAATCACGTTGGACGACCTGTGAGAGATTGTTGTTGATTCTAAATGAGCTAGCGATAAAGTTGAACATGGTCTACCAGGATCTTTGAAATAGCAATATAAATAAAACAGTACATATCTGACTAAATTTTTTGTGACATTTTAGAGGAGACGGCACTTCCCTTGTAGCATTAGTGCAGTTGCCACTGAGCAGCACATATCAAAAGTGATGGCAAATATGTCAAAGAGGGCAACATTTCCATGGTCACATGTGGAAACTGTCCAGCCTTATTTGTGCAAAGGTTCAGCCGTGTGCTTTCCCATGGATGTGGAAATGCAGTGCAAGCCTATTAAGCCAAAGTTTAGCCAAATCTAATTCATGCGACAAGTAAATTATTTAGTTGTGTCTAAATAACTGATATCTTTTTCTTAAATAAAATTTTATTCCCAATAAAATGCAAATCCATCCATCCTTACATCCAAGCTCCTAACCGATACAGTTTCTCAGGGAGGTCTGAGGCTTATTTAGACAGTACAGGGTTCAAAGCAAAGAGACACCCAGGACAGGATGCCAGTCCATTGCAGGACACTCGCATGCACACGCACGATGGATAATGTAAGCTCTACACTTACAACCCAAAACAACTGAAGGCAACATGGAGAGAAGATGCGATTCTACTCAGAAACAACAGACGCGGAATTCAAGCCAAATGGGCAGGCATGGAATATACAAACAAATATTTAAAAATACACCCTGCAAGGATGTCACTTAGATGGTTTGGAAATTGGGATAGATATTCAAAGACACATATGAACAAGTCACATGCATACAGAGTAGAGAGATTTATGAAATCCCCACCCTTCAGTGGGAGTCGGGGGCTCCGATTTTAATGAAAATGAATGAGAACACAATATTTCATCTAATTAGTGAATATTTATTGAGGGGTGGCTCAAGAACATGTTTGTGTGCGTGTGTGTGTGTGTGTGTGTGTGAGAGAGAGAGAGAGAGAGAGAGAGAGAGAGAAATCTTAAAAAGAAATATAAATTTGTGAATGCAAAAATATAAGTTATAACAGTTATAATTCTCACTTTTAATACGGGGAAAATTGTGCTGATTAAGTCCCCGTTCTCGCTCTTTATTTAGAGAAAGGTGACAGAGAACGACGGAGAGCGACGGGAAAAATACCGCAGTGTTCCTGTCCGCGAGTGCGAGTGCGCGCGCGCACCCCCCGCCCCCCGGCTGTCCGCGCATAACAGCCTGTAACCAAAGGCAGATGTGTTGCTTGTTTCACTTAGCCGATGCTTGCGGTCTTAGCGGTTAGCCAGCTTCGCCATCCCACCCCATTGTTTACCGCTAACGCGATTTGTACCCTCCGCTTGGACAGCTGGCTCTGTTCTTGGCCGCATGCCACACGGCTTTCAATTACACTTTAATGCAAAGACCTCAGACTAAGTTGTTTTACATTGTAAGATTCTTGTATATGTATCCTCCTTGAATTTATTACACGAACTTACAGTATACTTACTATTATATTAACTTACATTTATGTCAATTTTTCAAAAGTTAAAGAGAAGCATGTAAGTCTTATATAAGCATATTTGCAAGGCAAATAGGAATGGCTCATTGAATAGTACTGTTGCATCACACCTTCTGTGACGGGGTGTTCAAGTCCCACCTCTGCTTGGTATATGTCACACAGGTTTATTGCCACAGTCCAAAGACCTGTGATTAGGTCAGGCCCCCAAACTGTGTGAGTGTGCACCCCTGGTGATGTACTAGTGTCCTGTCTAGGGTGTACCTTGCGATGGCAGGGGGTAGGACCAGGATAAGATGATGGATGGATGGATGGATGGTTGCATTGGAAATATGTCTGCTTTTTACTTTGCATTACATGTATAAATGTGTCTGTTTGGTTTATTGAGTACCTTAGAAACAGCACTGACAGATTACAGAAGTTCCAAATTATCCTACCCATTGCTGCTACCTGTTCCAGTTGTAATTTAAATGATTTTAATTTACTAATTTTCCTCACTATTATTTATTCATTTTGTTTATATATTTCCACCTACTTTGCTTAATCAGAATTACCTGTTCTTACTCAGATTTCTGCTGCTTTCACACATGAGAGTTTGCCACCCGGAATTTCATAGTATCTTTTACCAATGACAATAAAGGAGTCATATGTTTTATAAAGGCCGTGCAGCTTTGCAGACGAAGGCCAAGAATCAGACAGGTGCCAAGCATGGTTGGACAAATTGGACTAGGGGGCACCACTGCATACAGCAGGTCCGATAGAAAACCTGCAGCCATGGTAGGAGGTCGGGGAGACCTGCAGATGTCAACAGAATGAAGAGGAACACAGTGAGCTGAAAGAGAAAGAACTAGGGTTTGGTACATATTATGGCATTTTATGAAAACTTTATACCAGTAGTTCTCAGCTGCTTCTGAAGTGACAGCTCTGCATGCCCAACCCCCCCCCCCCCCCCCCCCCCCCCCCCCCCCCCCCCCCCCCCCCCGCCCCCCCA
>JAODKE010000037.1:13189737-13204133 GCA_026779605.1 Mormyrus hasselquistii
CTGGGGGGGGGGGTAGACGCGGGAGGGAGGGACGCCCGCCCGCCCGGGCGGGGGGGGGGGGGGGGGGGGGGGGGGGGGGGGGGGGGGGGGGGGCTGACTCAGGCCTTTTTGATGTTGATACAGTGATGAACATGGAGACTGCACACCCTCACGCATCAAAGCAAGAGTGCAAGATGCACTTCGACGACTCACACTGACTAATGAGGAAAAACAAGGGAAGTTGCATAATCGGAGGAACCAAACTCATATCCGTCTTCAAGAAAAACAACCCTTATCTCTTTTTTCTCTTTCCCTTAAGGGGCACATTTTATCGACGTAGATACATGATTCAGCAGGTGCCTCAGAGGAGCAACCTAAAAGGAGTAATTTTTGGAGGCACCCATGACGTATGGCATCTCCCCAATGGCATCACCTAGGCTAAGACAGTTTGCATGGAAGGGCAGGACTTTTGAAGTTTGGAGACAATGGTGTCCCACACAACATTGCAGAACAGTGCCTCTGTTCTGGAAACTGGCAATGCTTTGTAAAAGCGTACTGATTTCATTGCCTCAAACACCTAGACTGATGGAATTCTGGGACAGAATGCTGGCGATAGGATTCCTATACACGCAATATGTCAATATGGGGTTACTAATGCAACACAGGGACACGCTCAATTATAAAATTAGTCATGGTCATTTGAGACACACGGGCACAGTTATATCATAAAAGCTGTTAGCGTCGCCCGACCGTGTGCTTACAAGGGCTCTGACGACCTTGTCGCTCACATGATCCCTATTCTCAGTTGGGCTACACCGATACAGCAGGTCTTGCCTGTTCCACTCCTTGCGTCTCGTGTACAGTTTAATACCCCAAAAAGACTGTGTGAGCACCGAACTCCCCACCGCCCCCACTCACACCAACATCTCCTCGTGAGCCTGCCTCAGATGCCGAGGCAGGGGGGGGAGGGAGGGAGTTTGATGTTCTGTTTGCAGCCATTTGTCACGCGCCGCTAACAGAGACCAGCAGTCCTCTGCACACAGATCAATACTCCCCTAACCCAGACCTAATCTAGAGAGAGTTTCCTCGATTCCGCCTCCCATTCCCTCTCGGCTCCCCGCCACTTGCCTCCACTTTTATTTCCCCCCTTGCCTCTTTTCCAGCGATCATTTAGACGACGGCGCTGTGGCCATTTTTCATCCTCCGGTCGGAATCGGTGACAAAGAGGGGAACGATGTTCCCTGACATGCAGGATGATGGATATGATATGGTGTGGGGGGCGAGGGGCGTCCGCGTGCCAGCACCGGGAGATAGATTAGCTGCCTAATCGCCCACCTGACATTGCAGATTCTCTCCCCCCTGCAGCCCCAGCCTTCCCCTGCTTGCAGCTCCTTTTGCTTGTTCGTTCTACCAGCCCATTGCAGAAATTACAGGCGGGATGGAGAAGCGTATCCTGGACCGGAACTGGACCAAACACTTCTGCCCAAAGCTTAAATGATTAATGATTAAATGATTATACTACATTATATATTTAACTATGAACCTTAAGCCCCACCCAGCCTGAACCCTAAACCATAAGATGAACCTTAACCCCCACCCAGCCTGAACCCTAAACCATAAGATGAACCTTAACCCCACCCAGCCTGAACCCTAACCATAAGATGAACCTTAACCCCACCCAGCCTGAACCTTAACCATAAGTAACCTAACAGAATATGAGACTTTGGCATTTTTTATTGCATTCACAGCTCTTTGTGGGGATCTGAAAAATGGTCCCCACAACTGCAAAATAACAGGTTTTTATAACATTGTGGGGAATATTTGGTCTCCACAATGTAATATAAACACACACACGCACACACACATACACACACTTTGTAAAATAGTAATGTGTATGTTTGAAATTGTCAGACATATATGTATGTGAAATGAGAGCATATCTGTGTGTCTTCAAATGTGTTAACAGGGGCCCTTGGAGGTGGTGAGTCAAGGGACCCAGCACTTTATTCCACTGGGGCCCAACTCATCAAAATCTACTGAGGGGGCCCCCACCCCTCCGTTCAGAAAAATCTATAAGCCACCTCCCCCTTCTGCCTGAATTTCTTGAGATAGAAAGTGCCAAACTAAGCAGAGGGGCCAAGGCGACATTTTAGTCAGGGGGCCCAGAATGTCTACCTATGGTCAAGGTATTTTACACCTACATATATATGTACATGTATGTATAGAATATATACCCAATAAATAATTTTTTCAAAGGCTTTGTCTAACTGGGACGCAAACAGCTGCCATGTGAGAGAGTGTGTCAAAGGCTTTTCCCTGACAGATAACCAAGCTCTCCAGTTCTCCCACTCTCTTCCCCTGGAAAGTCTCTCTGACTGACTTGCCAGTGTGACAAAGGGCTCGTTTTTCACCGCAGTCTCACAAAAGCCTGTGTCACTATGGAAAGACAAAGCGCGTTAGTGTCTGGAGTGTTTGTGTCCGCGGAGAGCAGCAAGACAGAACTGTTTACGGCGAGAGAGTGGCTCTGGTTACGTCCTTGCTTGCACAAAAGCGCCTTTCTTTCGCAATCCCGCAGAACAACATGAATCGATTCTGCTTCTCGATCTGCTCCTACCTCATGCTCTGAAGAATTTCGGACGGGCTATGCTTGAGAGATTAAGTCAGCAGTGTTTGAGTGACCTATCGGGCTGTGCATAGCATCTATTAAACTCCTTACACACCTTCCGGCCATGTTCTTGGTCAAAACAAAATAAAAATTCACACACTGCTGTCATTTTAATGGCACCTCTCTCACTTCACATCCACGGACAAAAAAGCACAAAAGAAACATCACATGTGAACAAATTAGAAATTTAAACAGCAAATTATTTAGAGAACTTAAAGGCGATGATAAAAGGATTAGATGAGCGACAGCATCATCCCCGCCAATACGACTTAGGGTAAAAGCTGCATGTGACGACTCTCAATCTCAAAATTGCACTTTGAGAGCTTCTAAACGATCCAATTTCTGTCACAATATCTCTCTAGAGGTTTGAATACTATCATATTTGAAAGAGAATTGCCTTTCTCTCCCTGTTTAAAGTTTTCATGTAACTGGCCACCCCGGAGGATTCTACCAGACAGAAAACTGTGGCTGCTACCTTGCAGCTTTCACAATAATAATCTCCACTGGCTGGCAGAGCAGCAGTGAAATGACAACCTTCACCATTTAAATCTTTAAAAAAAATTAGAAATGACAGAACCCCAATAGTATCTGTTCATAGCAATGTTTGTTTTGTACTATACTGCTGGTTGATGCTCAGTGTAGGGGAAGTTACTCAGAAAAGTAACCCATGGACAGTCCAGGTCCAGGAAGTACAAATCCAGACAAAGGTTTTATTTCAACCAACCAGTTCAAAATCTTGGTCTGTATTTGTACTTTCTGGACCTGAACTTTCCATGGGTTACTTTTCTGAGTAACCTTCCCAGCAATGTTGATGCTGGCCATTCTTCATTGCAGGCTTCCCTGAATTAATAAAGATTTTAATCTCTGCCTTATCCAACATCATGCATTAAATGTCAGATTGCATTCATGAATGTTACATTTTCATTTGTTGCTTGCTGTTATCAAGAGAGACTGGATTCTGGGGGTGTCAAGCTGAGGAATCCACCCCCACCACCTCTGTGTCCCTGATTATGATGTCATAATGGCAGGGTCAACAGCCTTGTCCTCACAGCCGAGCACCATGCCTCCAGCTGCATCCGAGCACTGGTCAAAGGTGATGCTCCGGTGATGGTATCAGAGAGCTCCTCTCAAAGCGAGCTGCATGGTCACAAACACTTGTGTCAGCTAAAGTGAAGCAGTCAGTGGGAGTTGTAATACACAGCTACCAGACATATTCATTTTAACTGGTTTAGTCAAATTACTCTGGAATCAGTTCCCGCTAGGCTTAAATGAAAAAAGGAAGGAAGAAGAGATCTAGGGTACAGAAGGGGTGTTTCTCAATAACAAGGACGCAAAGATCGTACTTGTGGTCTTGGCAAGAGCCGTCTCGCTAACTTGCCTCCCAAGAATGAACTTGGGATGCAATGAATCATGGGATTGTTCTCCTTTGGCGAGGATGCATCCTTTATGTTTGGGGCTGGGCAAGAACGACATCGGGGGATGCATCCTTTATGTTTGGGGCTGGGCAAGAACGACATCGGGGGATCTTTATTGTCCTGTGTGCTTCTTAATATTGGAACTGGCTTTCAGCAATGGAAGATGACATAAAATGGGTATGCGAGAACACAAGAACGGTCAAGTACAGTATGCATGTCGAGAAACAACGAAGGAGGTTGCTGATGTTCTGACCTGGATTGACCCTAATTGCTTCACCCTTAGATGCAGGGTGGTGCTAAACTCGAATCGCTCTAGTGTACTGGTGAAGTTATACGGTTGTTTGCCTAAATAACCTAATAACCTAGCCTTCATTTCCTGGTGTTTATATGCTATGACTCCAAGTCCAGACCATTAATCCCAGAACCTGTGAAGAAAAGCGACAAAAAAATCTGTGCGCCACCGGATGAATCAGATTTATTCTATTTCGCTGGATGTCATTGTTAACACCCTCCTCCCAACATTTTGGTTCTGAATCCTTGGCCATCAGGGAGTAATGAAGGGATGTAATTCTGTGCCATAAAATATAAGCCAAGTTGTCATTCTGCATAAAGAAGGAGTCTGTGAGAATAGGATGGAATCGCGAGGAAGGGAAAGGAGAAATGTTTACATTAGAGCTGCATTCCGGGCCAAAATGCTATTTCGTTTTGAAGGCAGGGTAATAGAAAAGCAGGCAAAACGCAAGACACGACTTACAAGAAAAAATTATGACTGAAGTTCTGCATGTGCCACAAAAAAGCACCAGAATACGACAGTAGAATCACTTCCCTGACCGCCTCGTTCATTGTTGACATGCTTAGTTTAATGTTAACCAAGCATAATGCAACCTCAATGCACAGTAGATCTCTGAGGTAAGACATTTAGCATCAGGACAAACCTGTGTATGTTTAGATTATGTTTGTCCTAAACAAGGATTACCTTGGCTATAATGAAATTACAATGTACAAGCTATTGCATGCTATGAACATCTAAACAAAAGTAACAGATGTCTGTAAATGTTTGCGAATAAAAATCTCTGTTAAATAGAACAAAAACAAGTTAAAATATGACTTAAACAATAAAAAAGATAAAACATTATTAATTATAAGGTTATAAGAGCTAAGGTGATGCTTTTTGAATATTGTTCATACACGTGATTCGAGTTTGCATGTCGGTAAATTCGAAACTGTGAACATTTGAAAATATCTGTTAGTTAATAAAATATTTTCTTTTATTTTACAGTGTATGCACTACCTTTAGGTTATTTGCTGACAGTACATTTACCTGTTCATCCATCATACAGTCATCTTGGGCAAGGGGGGGGGGGGTTACTTAATACTGAAACCAACAAACTAAACTTGACTAAAAACTAAACCTGTCTGTCCATCCATCCATTAATCAATCCATTGATCCATCCATCTATCCAAAACATGCGGGGGGGGGGGGGGTTATACTTAATACTGAGACAAACAAATAAAATCTGCCTAATAACTAAACCCATCCATCCATCCCAAACATACATACGCTCCATTCATCCAGACATCCATCACATACACGTATGCTCTATCCATTCATCCATTTTCGATACCTGCTTGTCCAATGCAGGGACACGGTGGTCCAGAGCCTATCCCAGAAAGTATGGGAACAAGGCAGAGAAAAATCACAAGAGCAGAATTTAGAAATATTTAAACTGAAATGATGTTGCCGCATACATTTTCATTGCTATCAAAATGGTTGCATTATGCTTGGTTAGTGTTAAACTGAGTATGTCGACAATGAACGACATAGTCAGGTTGTGATGGCCACTTTTATTTCGATCTTCAAAAAAAGCTGATGTCACTCAATCCGAAAACTACCATGTTTTCAACACATTTCTTGAATTTTTGAATATTCCTTCCCATTTGTTGCATTACATTGAGGCGCAACAAATCAGTCACAGGTGCATTGTGGGTAATCCACCAAATAATGCACCTAAACATGGACGGAAGCAGCGGACTGAGCTGGGAAGCATTATAAAACCACATCTCCTCTCCGGCTCCCCTCTGTGGCGCAGCAGGGGACAGACCTGTGGCAGTGACGTCATCCTCCTGTCTCACCCCACAGGCCAGTGTGCAGGAGATGAGTGTTAGGCAGATGGAACGCTTCATACAAAACCAGCCATTCAATCATGGATTTAATTACACATAATTTAATTATCAATAATTAAAGTGCATGTGATTAAGCAAATAAAAGCTAAAAAATAGATACTACATTACCTAAACTACACAAGGGACTATTTCAGTCATGTATCTCCCTAACAAAGACTCACACACCCCTCCTACAGAAAGATTCTCCACTGCCTCAGCTGACCTACTGTCCGCCACAATCTAGGCACCGCGCCAACCGTAAAAACCACGCCGGGGATGTTATGTGGGCCATGCTTGGATTTGGATGCATCTCTTGGGCATACACATGCTTTTGATTAATTTCACTTCACGAGCACCTCCGGCAGCATCCTCTCAAGATCATCAGCTGTGTATGCCGAAAAGGTAAAGCCCAGACTTCCGAATCAGGCGTCTGAAATTCAATTTGTAACCGAAATCCGTGAAGGAAAAACCTGCTAAATGCAAATGCTATGATGCTGTGTCCTGTTCTGGATAACAGCACCAGACACAGAAGCACATTGTAGAATGTAGCGGTAAACAAAAGATGGCAAAAAGGTTCGCAGCTGTACTCTTTGGTGTCTGTCTCATCCAGAGAAAACTGTCATTTGTGTGTAATCTAAAGGGAGAGACTATTTTTAGCTGGCAAAATATTTCAATTGTCTCTGTAGCAGGTGATTACCGACCTGTGGATAAGAAATGACTACATATGGAAGAGAAGCAGGCAAACAGAGACAGGGACTGACTCGAAGCCTTTTTTCACCTTGCCCTCTCTGTCTCTCTATAGTTTTAAATAATAATAATGATAAAAAGAACAAAAAAGCATATATGTTTCATTTTTGTCATGGGTGTTTTCGTGCACGGCACTTGTCAGTGGGCAGCCACAAAGATGTAGCCTGGAGGAGCTTTATAGCAAGCATGCATGCACACATGGGCATACACACACACACATACACACGCAAGCATGCATGCGCATACATGGACATACAAACAGGCACACATGCATGTACACGCACACACACACACACACACACACACACACACACACACATGTAATCATATCTTTTTTGGTATCTCTCATTCATTTCTATGGAAAAAATGCTAACGCTAACTATGACAACCTTAACCCCACCCTGCCCTAATCACAACCATGAGTAACCAACAAAATACAAGAGTTTTTGCATTTTTAGTCCCCACAAGGTAAGGTATACCTGGACCACACACACACACACACACACACACACACACAAAACAACTTCTATTATTGTATCCATATTCCAAACATTTATCTAATACAGGGTGCAATAAAAATAAAATAATAATAATAGTAATATGAATACTATGTTTTAAACCTTAAAAAGTTGTCTGATTTCTTCAAAATAAAAACATAATTATTGGTAACTGTAGTCCAGGAAAAGACCAAAAATGGTCATTCACCACTAGGTTTTCAGAAGAAAAAAAATCTGGTTTTGGCTGGTTCTGTTTTTCTGTATTGTGTGGACTTTGATTACATTCCTTACAAAGAAGCCAGCTGTGAAAATGTAGCCAATTTGCATCGCTATTAGAGCCTGTTCAGGTGTTTTAATGACACCTTATCCACAGAGTAAATGTATACAAAAAACAGATGTGCAACATTTCTGCATATAACTTTATTTTCAATATTTACACACTCGCCCGCTGCCGCAGGTCCACCATTGCATCTTTTTCCAACTTGCTCTGGTTCCATCCTGTTATTTATACTGCAGGCCACAAAAAGGAAAATCCAACGGCTGGACCACTAGCCAAGAAGTTTGCGGCTATTGCTTCCAACCGCCACCAAGACACTGACCCAAAACAAATATGTTTACTTCTATTAAAGAAAATGTCTGGGCCTAAATATCTCTAGTGTTGAAGAGTGTGCTACGATTCCAGTGTTCTGGGCATCTTTCTTTAAAGCGCCTGCATTGGATAAGAGTGGAATGAGACTGGGGGGGGGGGGTTCTGCAAAGGAACGGCAGACTGTTTATGGAAGAAAAAAGTAAGAACGGCTCTTTTATTCCTCCTTTCACCACACAGCTACCTCGTCTCAAAAGAATCAAGAATTATTTGTGTAATTCTCTTATTTCTCTTACTGTTTCAGATAAAGAAAAAATATCAGTAATAACATCTCAGATAATGATTCACACATTTATCTGGCTGATAATTACCTCCAACATCTTCTACATCCCACACATGTGTGCGTGTGTGTGTGTGCACGTAGGTATGTGCTTGTCCGTGCCCTGTGATGGATTGGCATTCTGTCCAGGGTGTCCCTCTGCTATCTGTCCTGGTCTCCAGCGCCCCCACCCCCCGTCCTGTATAACTGGTCTTGAAGATAGATGGATCGACCTAATACTTAATTCTATTTTTCACATAAGTCAATAAAAGACCTTTGAAGTCCCTGTGAAAATATATAAACAGTGACTGTAACAATGTTTCTATTAAAAGGTAAAATGGACTTTTTTTTTCAAAGCCATAATCTAGGACAGCAGTGAGTCGATATCTGTGAAATCGCCCTTGGTGTGTGGGTGTGTCCTGCAACAGACTGGCATCTCATCCATGGCATCTCCAACCTTGCGGGGTAACTGCAACCCTCTACTGGATAAGACATATAGAACATGGATGAATGGAGAATATCTATGTATAATACCATGCAAATTTAAACATTCTTGTAGCGGGTGTTGATCTCTGGATATCATCATTTTCAGCCAGATCTATATTTGGATACTGTAATTTCGCTTTGGTTTTATTGCTCTGAACGTATGGTCTCACCTGCTGTGATTCCTCATTCTAATGCTGCAATCACGCTGATGGTACCATTATCAAATCCTTATGGTGCTTGTTTGCACCTTTAGTTGCAGTTGGACTTATCCAGGTAATGCGAGCTACTAATGTGACACTCATATTGTGATTTGCCTTCGGCGGGCTGTGGAAAGAGTCTTATCATCTCCTCATGTTGCCTCAGAACCTCCTCACGAATCACACAAACAAAACTGGCGCACACTGAAAGGTCAGGTCATTCAACTGCATCCGTTTCCACAAGCTTGAAATAATTGATTTCCACCCATCAATTTTCCATACCATTTAGCTGATGTTGGTGAGCCCACAATCTCTTCCAAGATGGAACAAGCCACTTGACAAGGGATGCCCTGGATAGGAAGGGAGTCCATCACAGGGCCTATATACACATAATAAAGCCAACTGTAGAGAACCCTGTTCAACCTATTGCACATTTTTACTTTGTGGAAGGAAACTGGAGCATGCACTGAAAAACCCGCATGAGAACAGGAAAAGCATGCAAACTCCTCACTCAGAGAGCCTGGGAGAGGGGACTCAATCCTCTAACTTTGCAGGTGTGAGACTACAGGGCCTCCCACTGAGCCAATGTACAGCCCTTAAAGCCAGCGGTTATCTCTGAGTAAATACTCTCATATCTCTTCCACTGTAAGCCAATGATTTGTTTGTTAAGCGTAGACTTGAACCAGCAGCCAAAGCTTCACAAGCACAGAATTACCCACCACCGAAGCCTTCCATGATCCGTCAGATTAGCGCTGTTTATTTACGTCTGCATCGATCCTCACGGGCGACGAGGCACGTCCGCCAAGCAGCGTGCCAGGCCCCCGGACACCCCTACGACGCGATCGGCCGGGTAATGCTTGCGATGTGTCCGCCCCAAGAAGAGATTTGTGATCCCACTGGCAGCCAAATGATTAATTAATCGTGTGTACACACCAGCAGGAGGCAGCACTGTGAGGCAAGCGGCCGTTCAGTCTTTCCACCATAAGAGAAAACAATCCTCCACCTCTGGGACCTGGATGAAAATAAAACCTCCCCTAAAACCAATGCAAACAAGAATGCCCAGGAAGGAAGCATTAAACGTATGTCCATCATGAGTAATCGGGCCTAATCACAGGGTGGGGATGGTGGGTTTCAGGTTGTGTTGACCAAACCAAGTGCTCGAGGCTAGCTAAAATGTAGCATTAACTTTCGGAGGAATGAGATAGGGTCAAAATACAAAAGGAGCAGGAAGGACACCCACCACCGCTGTCACAGTGCTACTGACAAGACAGCGGCATCGCCACTCAATGTTTTATTCCTCTTGGAATCACAGGCTCCTTGGAACCATCTTGGGATGCAGGGGGTGAGGGCGGAAAGGGAACTGATCATATCTAAGTAGGAGAGCTGGGAACTTGTATCCTTTGGGGAGTTTTCCAGTCCGTCGGCCATTCCTACTGGTGGTATACTGGGTCAGGGTCATCGCTGGCCAGAGCTCCTTCCTCTACAGCAGCCCGGGGTTGTCAACCGATACGCTTCAACCCCGGAACAGGTGGTGTTTGTTAGTGCCTCGCATTCACAGATAAATAATGTATGACGTGGAAAAAAGGCTTAATATTCTTATGATTGCTGTTACATGACTGTGTACAAGGTGGACAAGATGAACAGTGCTAAATAAATATATCAGAAACACACAATTTAAACGGAAGGAAATGAAAGACGTTTAAAGTTCAAATTTATTTTAGTTTTGAATTGGATTCAGACAGTATATACATTGTAAACTGAGGATTTTGTTTGTTGTTTTAGATATGTAGTTAGCATTACTTTGCTGTCAATGCTCTCAAAATGTCTTTTTTTATACAATGTCTTTTTTATATTTAATTTTTTTTTTTTGTTTGTTTCCCAGGCAGACAAACACGCATGTGATAATTGGACGTTTGTCCCGTTATCTCGTCCGCGTCTTTGTACTCTACGACTGCGCCGCTGCTTTCGCATCTTCCCACAGCAGCCGGTTGTGAAAAATCCCACACTTGGTCTGTTTTCCCCTTTTTATTCCGTACGCGGGAGAAACAAACAGCGTGATGTAATAATGGAGCTGCAGCAGCAGGCTGAATGCCGCTTTTAGCTGCTATTAGCTGCCATTATCCATTAATAGGCTGGCTATTAGCACAGCCATTCTAAGAAAGCAGAGAAACAGAAACAAACTTAGCTGCGTTTGTTCGTTTGTTTACGAGAGTTGTCGAGAGGGCCCTTTGTTCAGATTCCCTTTTAGCTTCCTCTGATATATAAATTATCGCAAATTGCCACCATTATGAAAGGCCCCGGTGAAGACACCTGAAGCACTCATTACGTGACTCTTGTCTCCGTGGAACGAAAGACGGAACATTAATGTCTCTGGGACCGCTGAGCTCCCCTAACTTGACATGGCCACATCCTGTTGATCCAAACCACAGCTGGTGGGACTGTGAATGTGTAGATGGATGTAATTTAATCAGTGGAAAAAAGGCACTCGTGCAGGAACACGGGGAAGCTTACATGGCATTTTTAAGTCGTACGATTTCCCAAGAGACACACGCTGCCTGTGACCTTGGTGTTGGCTTAACAAGGCCGAACGTGTAAGAGCGTTATACTTAAAAATGGGGGCGAAATTTCAGATCAGCTTTTTAAATAGAATACATCAGCTGTTGACTTATTACAGTCACATGTATGACAGCTTTAATTTCTTCCATTTCTAATTGTAAATAGTCTACATTGATGAGGCAGAACCCCCCCCAACTACCAGTGATACTCTGGGAACCTTATTTACCTTATTTATTTATCATTCAAAAATTTACGTTTTATACTAAAACCTGAATAGTCTTGTTTGTTTTTGAATGAGGGAAAAAAATCCAACGCAGTTTTCTACCTGTGCAAATGGCAAATAAAGTTCCAATGTTAACTTTTAGGTTATGGGATACATTCCAGTCTCCTAATAATCATCACGTCATCGTCACGTCAGTGTCCGACAGCTGCCCTTGATTTTGGTCGTTGGCCGAAACCCAAATAATTTTCCGATAAGAAGCGTAGAATCATAGTGGCCGTTTTGGCCAGGTCCCCCAGGAAACAAGGACTGAGGCCTGTTAACAGGGCGAGTGGGATCGTGAGAGTACAGGGAGGTGTGAGCACTGGCAGAGACGAAAGCCCGATGGTACCCGACACCGGCAGCTATCAGAGGGGATCGCTCCATCCATTTGGTCGCCTCTCACATGATCTCAAACACACCTCCGCCGGTGTCTCGTTGCCCCGGTCACCTGGGATATCCGAGGTAGTGTTCTCCCCCTGAGTCGTGACTGCCCTGGCAGGGAGGGGGCGAAATTCTGCACCGCCCCAGACAAGGGTTAAAACATGGTCAGTGGGACTGACTCTGACAGGCCGCCACAATGCCCCTCTGTGTTCAGTTTCCTCATGGGGTTCATTTCCCCCCCCCCCACACCCCCGTGTTCGGCTCAGGGTTTGGGGGGAATGGCAATGTCACGACTCGCTCCTCGGAAGCCGATGTCGGACGGCTTGCCATATCAGGTAAACGGCTCCGATGTTTCACTCCTTGGTTCGGATGACAAATCAGGCCTGCCATCATTTTATTTTGCGGTGGGGCAACATAACATTATACCCCCACAAGGAAGGCTGGTAAAGCCGGAAAGGTGTCTGGATACAACGTCTGCGTACCTCTATGAAAACAAAATGCTGGGAGTCACAAAAACCTGAGACGGATCATGCTGGAATGCAGTGATATAGAGAGCACACATTCTGACACTGCTCTATCCTCTACTCATGTTTCTAAACCCTAAGCTCAGACAATAACTGTTTTTCAACCTTCTTTTGGTTCTCTCAATCAATTCAATGAAACATGCACAGTCAAAGGATTTATTTGTTTTCAACCAGAGGTTATTTAGTACAATATCCTGCTAATACATCACTTTGTCCACATCATAGCCGTCGTGTATATAATAACTGTACATACTGCCCCATTCAAGGCCCCCAAAAGTGACCAGACATTGTTTTAAAGGCTTCGTGCTCAGACTTCCCACAATGCAGCTAAAACCTAGAATTGTGGCTCAACTCAGGTTTGAGCACCAACTGAATGATGCTGTAGCCAGGCTCGCTACATAATTCTCAGGCATGGGACAAAATTATTTCAACCAAGCCCCTAAGATGCGCAACCCCTCCCACCTGAGCCCCATCTAGACCCAGGGCCACTCCCCAGGTATCCGCCCAAAGATGGCAGGTCTAGCTGCGGCCACATCTGGGTGGAAGAACAAGTGAGGTCAGAGTGAAGACAACAGATGTAATGCAACAGTTTGTAGAAACTTTTGCCGAGCATCCTATGGGGGGGCATGGACTGATGCTTCAGCAACTTGCAAAAGCGGGCACTTAGCATCAAGCTTCTGACACCCCCTTGGATGTCCTTCTAGGGGTCACTGACCCAGGACCATTTTGCGTGTTGTGATGGAACTTCTCCTCAGACACGCGATGATGCATTGCGGATTGAACGCAAAGGACAATTCCGGAACCTGCCGACGTCTTTGCATAATTCCGTAATTCATTCACTCGGCCGGACCTTTTAGTAACTTATTCAAGGGCTTCCAGTGCATTAAATAGGCACATCAATAACCGTTCACCCGAGATGTGAATTCACAGCCATTAGGACCGCGGTGTAGCACTCGTGCTTCTAATTTATGGGCTCGGCACCCTCTCCTTCACAATTTTACGTGTCCCCATCCTAGTCCCGCCGCTCAAGAAAAATAAAAAAAGAAAACAAGGACTAGTCACTTCCTTATCTTGTCCCGATTTGATGGTATTCAGGGGGGAAATAAATAAATAAGCCTTGAAATAAATAAGCAGGGGAACAGGGATCATGGGTATTTTCGGCAACTAATCTCTGTAAAGTTCCCCACATCAGAAGGTGAATGAAAATAAGAGTTTCGCAGCGGATTACGGGCGGCTTTGAGATGAGAAAGTGGGGCACATGTGTCTGGCGCTCTCTCCCCCGGTGCCGGGGCCTAATGATTTCTAATGCGGCTAAACATTACGGTGCTGTGGAGAAAAAAAAAAACCCACGTTTCGCTGGGGAAGCGCAAATCTTCCATCGCATGTTCCCTTTGTTGATTTGCGCGAGACAACGATGCCGCCCGCTTATCTCCATTACAGCCGTACACTGCGGGGAGCTTTGGCAAAGCCTCTCACCCTGCTTGCCTTATTAGCAACTGCTCTCGTCTGTCTCCTTCATCTCACCCCCCCCTCTGGCGGTTTATCCCAGCAGAACAGCACATGTTTTATAAGGTGTCGTTTTGGCCTTGGGTGTGTGTCTGGCTGGGATGGGTCTAGTG
>JAODKE010000037.1:13227151-13246804 GCA_026779605.1 Mormyrus hasselquistii
GGATTGGTCTCTCTCTCTCTCTCTCTCTCTCTCTCTCTCTCTCTCTCTCTCTCTCTCTCTCGCTCTCTCTCTCTTTCTAGTGACTGCTTAAAGATGGTGATGTCCTCACCACGCACTTGTTCTGCAGTCAGCCTTGCATTACATATTTCTCTAACAAGAAACTACATACAGTATAAGAATGTGGTTTCATCATATTTCTCATGATTATGAATTTAATTCAGCAGTTGTGGCCAATTCAGAAACAGAGCATAAGTATGAACGGTTTGTATTATATTATGTTATATTGCATACGCTAATCGTAAGATTGGAGGCAATCGAGCAAATTGTGTTTTGTAAGCATCATAAAACCTTCACAAAATCATTTGAGTAAATGTCAATAGAAGCGAATAGACAAATGAGGGGCGGGGGGTGGGATTATCGCTTATTTTCGATTGCTGATTGGCTTATTTCTTTGGCTCCTATTGGGTTAAATTTGGCACGACTGGCAGTTTCTCACTCTGTGGCTCCACAGGCCCTGTTGCCCCCATCTGTATTGTGCGGAGCTCCAGCTTGCAGCAACTGGCGCTTGGTTTCAAACTCACAGCCCTATATCTTATGTCTCTGCTTGTATAAATTAATCATGCTGAGGTGTTTAACGAGGTGGGCTAGATCTCGGTAGCATTCAGAAGTACCCAGACCCCTTTCGACAGCCTGTCTTTCTTCTGACGCCTGTCTTAAGAGCGGAAATGGAGATGAAACGCCCCAGCTCTGTTTTCACAGAACTATTTAATTTCATAATGATGGAAGCTAAATCCCCAGTTTGAAGCTCCTTGGCTTCTGTGTGAGATAAGCGGCGGGAAATCGGCGCACAGAGGAGAGGAACTCTCAGAACTGAGCAGAACTTCACAATAGACAACACTCTCAAAGGGAGCTTTATCAACTGCTATGATGGAAAGCGCAAATTTATACAGAAATCCAAACCAGGGAAATTCTATTTGCGGCACAGCCGTTTATTTATTTGTTTTTTTTTTTTTTTTTGCATAGACGCTCGAATGTACATGTCCTTCAAACTCCCTTAAAAATGGCGACATGCGCAGTAAGGTAGTGAACTTCCTGTTCCATCTATATTCACTGAGGACCTAAAGGATGAATCTTAGTAACAACCATATTCTTTGTCTTCTTTCTTCTTGTTGTTGTTATTATTATTATTATTAGTAGTAGTAGTAGTAGTAGTGGTAGTAGTAATAGCAGTAGTAGTTGTAGTAGTGGTAGCTTTATGATGCACAACTATCTATCTATCTATCTATCTATCTATCTATCTATCTATCTATCTATCTATCTATCTATCTGTCTGTCTGTCTGTCTAATATAATTTCTACAAGTACAGTGAAATTCTTACTTGCATTCCTCCCTGCAGACATAAGCAGACTTAGTTCTGTAGTACATGTCCAATGATAATAAAGATATTGTGTTAAATTGAATTGTATTCTAATAGGTAGGTAGGTAGAAAACTTTATTAATCCCTTGGGAAGGTTTTTCCGGAAAATTCAGTTTCTAGTAGTACCATACACATGCAATTACACATATACATAAATTACAGTTACAGATGAAAGTACAGGGAAAACTAATAAATAGTGATGGGATGATGGTACTAATAAATAATAGTAGTCATGGTAGCAGTAGTAACAATAGCAGTAGTAGTTATAGCAGCTGTAGCAATAGCAGTAGCAATAGTAGCAGTAGTAGTAATGGCAGTAGCAGTAGTAGCAGTAGTAGTAGTAGCAGTAGTAGTAATAGCAGTAGCAGTAGCAGTAGTAGCGGTAGTAGTAATAGCAGTAGCAGTAATATCAGTAGCAGTAGTAGTAATAGCAGTAGCAGTAATATCAGTAGCAGTAATAGCAGTAGTAGTAATAGCAGTAGTAGCAGGATCCCAAGAGCTCTGGCTAAGTAAAGCATTCTGAAGATGGATGCATTATTATTACTGGCGTAATTATTGTTAAATAATCCCATCGTGTTTACTTCGGGTTTACAACCCTCTATCTGTAATTGATCTAACAAAAGCCCCCATTTAATTTATACTTATGAGCAATTAAATTCTTTTATTCGTGTAATTAGACTTCCTATGCGATTGATTGTTTTTGGGGGCCTTAGGTCTTTAAATTAAATACCGATGCATGCGCTAAGTGGATCAGTCAATACGTGGGATTTGTCCTGCTGACAGCTTCCTCCGCCTCTCTCTCTCTCTGTGCCTCAGGTGGAAGCTGACAGCTTCCTCCGCCTTTTCTCTCTCTCTGTGCCTCAGGTGGAAGCTGACAGCTTCCTCCGCCTCTCTCTCTCCCTGTGCCTCAGGTGGAAGCTGACAGCTTCCTCTGCCTCTCTCTCCCTGTGCCTCAGGTGGAAGCTGCTCTCTCTCTCTGTGCCTCAGGTGGAAGCTGACAGCTTCCTCCGCCTCTCTCTCTCTGTGCCTCAGGTGGAAGCTGCCTTTGCCCTAAACCCCCTGACTGTTGTTACTATCGGTGTAACTTTCACTGCTTAATGTTAATTTTCCAGGAGCAGTTAAAGTAACACCTGTGATGGAGTGGAATTCCCCTAGCGAGTGTCCTCTACTTCCTGGATGGGCTTCAGGGTCACTCTGGATAAGCATTATGGAAGATGGATGGGGAGATGAATTAAAGTAACACTAAACTTTACTACGAGCTGTAGACTTGGGTGATAAAGGAGAAAGCTTCATGCTCAGTGGAAGAGAGAAGTCAGTTGGCCACCTGCCTTGGCTCAGTAATAACACCTCTTGTCACATCCAATACCAGCCTTTTCTCAGGCAGCTGCTGGGAAAGCTTCAGGCTCGACCATGTGACCTTCAAACTCGACCATGTGACCTACAAAAGGCTCTGGTGGCCCGCATCCGACGCCACATTTTTTATGGACATGTACAATTTTATGGGTTTCTTTGGATTCCTTTAAAAGACCTGAGTGGCCTTGCCTCTTTCCAAATGTATAATGAAAGATGTGTGTTTTGTTGCTGTGGGAGAGAGACAAGGTTGAGGATAAGCCCTCGTTAGTGTCTGGAAACATTGTCCTGACTCTTGTGGGTTTTGTGTCAGAAAACCAAGCCAAAGTTGTTTCTTTATATTGGTCAGTCCTCACCCGCGTTTTTCATGCCATCCAATAAAATCACCCCAATCCACTCTCCAAATCCTGTGTCCCTGTTCACACCTTGATAAACCAGACTTTTCACAGACACACTTATGCCACTCATCCACTGGCATACAGGAACCCACTCGCACCCGAGCCGCGCCGCAAAGAGACCTATTTACTGTGCGGTTCCAGCTCGCGTCGGTTTTCCACCGCAGAAGGACCAGCTCAGGCACTGCCGGGTTTGGAGAGCGACAGCGACGCGAAACTGAAGAGACGCTTATTTACTGTCCACACGCTGTACATTATGAGTTACTATGTGCTAATTTTCTAGTTTTCTGACACATCTGTGAGAATCGTTGTATTACGCAAGAATCAAATACTATTCGGAATTAGCATTTACTTGTGTAAATTTGCATTATGAATCCATTCCATTTAGCTGTTTTAGAGTGTTTTTTTAAGTAGGACGTTGGAGAGTTTCATATTCCCACCTGAGGCAAATGCATCAATATACTGCGATGTGTGATACTAGTAATGATGAACGATATAAAGAATATGCCTTTTTTTCAGATAATTCATGCATATCCATGCCAGTCACCGGCATCTCCATGCATTTGTGTGACACAACCAGCTTGATCTGATCACACTTTCAGCCCCGCTAGTAGGGTCAAGTTAGCATGCTTACAACCCGGGGACAGCTTGCATGCTTTATAGTAGCAAACTGCCAGTTCGTTGTATGGCTTGGGCACGGCATTGTACTCGGTGGCAGTGGAAAAGCGCCATTACAGTCCATAGCCCACCCGCCCCAGCATTATCTGTATCTACAGGGCATTATAACCCATAATAACACAATACAGTGTCACAAGTTAACAATTATCCCCCAATACAATCCCACACAAACAACATATATATAAAAAAATTATACTTCAGACGGGATCATTCAGGTCCTTAAACACTTTTTTGCTGCACAAGTTGTAATTTCATCTATCAGCTGCTATTTTTATAATCAGGCAATCAAGGTACCTTTGTTCAAGGTTGAAATAATTTATTCCACAGTTTAGAACCTGCAAACTTTATAGTCAGAAGGTAGCTGTCGACCATCCTCGACCCCCCATATCTACACAGTTACAGAGGTCGCGGGCGTAACAGTCACATAACAATGCGATGCGTCCTTCATCTGGCAGCTTGCAGTGCTACAGCAGGGGGTGTGAAGTTTCCGGGGGGCAACCAGCTTCTCCGCAAAGAGCTGTCACTGCTCGTTCCTGGGGAGACCAGAAAATCCAGTGAAATCCAGTCGAAAGTAGAAATAAGAGTTAAAATAATTAAAAGTGTTAAGGATAAAAGGATTGACTGGGACCTTGCAAGTATTAAGGTAGTAACAAACCTTAATGCATTGGATCACAGTTATACCACAATAATATAATTATTTAATGCAAAGCTAATAGTATGATATTCTTATATATGCATGCATGTGGAGATTAATACCTCTATTTATATTGATTTAAATTCAATTTATTTTTATATTCATTTGAAATAACTTTGAATTGTCATATCTTGATTGCCTATAGAGTGTGTGTGTATGTGTGTGTATGTGTGTGTGTGTGTGTGTGTGGCGGGGGGGGGGGTTATATGACATGATATCCAAGATGTTCTCCTTCTTGGTGCTGCAGGCCAACAACATGAAATATCTGAAAAGTGGTTGAAGATGGATGGATGGACGGACTGAAGTAGCACTCTATTACAGGCTCATGCCAAACACACATTGAAATGACCCTGATCTTCATACTGTCATCCTGCTAATTGCTCCCTGGACTTGCCAGACACAGAGCCGACTGCAGGCAGCAGCCTCCCTCATCAGGGACCTGGTGCCTTCAGAAAGCATTCAAACCCTCTCTTTCTGTTTTTGGGAATTTTCAGGAAAAAATACTGACATGTCACATTTAGATAAACACTCAGATCCTTAATTAATAAAACAAAATTTAGATCAGGGGCGGACAATCTTATTTTCAGGGACCAGTGTGTATGTAGGTTTTTGGGGTAACCTTTAGGTCAGCTGTTCAAACCCAGTTGTAAGGACTCTTCAGCCAATCAGTCCTCTAATTAGTGACCTAGTTAGGGAATTGCAGAGACAACACATACACATAGGCCTTTTTCTGGATACCCCTGTTATAGAAGGTTCCAGAGACAAATGTAGTCATTGACGTTTATACGGGGTATTGACTGTGCGACAGGTAATGAGACATTCCAGAAGGTTGTGTGCAGATAGAATTTTGTCATTTCGTGTGCTAATGATTCAAATGAGACCAGCGACTGCAGTAAAACCACAGAAAGAGAAGATACACGTGTTTTTTACAGCAAAAATAATTATTCTTGTTAAACTATTAATCATGGTTCATTGTATGTTCGTCATATCACCACAAAGTAAATAATATAAAATGTAATAGTCCAGTGATGAGAAATATAGAGTTTACCTAGTTTCAGCTGATAATTACACCTAGTATCTATACTTGATAACTTTCTTGACCATGAAAGCATTTTACTGTCCTATAATCATACCATAACTTTAGTGTAGTTTACGGGAATTTGATATCTTCCCCAACACTCTGGTGTTATAATGCTTGTATTCCGCTTCTTGGAAGGTGTCTTGAGCTAAAGACTCCACCCTCAGCCTGTGTTCCACCAGCATGTCTTCTCCTATAACTTGCAGACTTTTTAATTTAGCCCGGCCTGTGATTGGCAGCGTATCTGGTATCAGACGGTCACCTAAACTCGCTTCATCTTGATTCTCCATGGGGCAGGACCGAACACTAGGATGGTCTGTTAGCGAAGCGGAGGCTGCCTTATCTCTGGACATCTCTCTCAGCAGTATAAACCACACATGAAACCCGCTGGGGAGTTTTGGGAACGGACTTGTGGTTCAGTCTTTTCTTCGACATGTGTTCGTCTCCTCCTACTGCCCAGCCCGGTCTGACTCCCTGGGATATCCAATCCCTCTAGCGACCTGGCTTGGAAGGACAATGGACAATGAGAAGCAATCATTCTCTCTTCACTGCTGCAATCACCGCTTAAGTTCTCTTTCTACAGCCTGCAAAAGAAAGGACGGCCATGGTTCCTATAAATTGGCGCAGGAGCTCCTCAGCTGCCCCTCCTCAGCCCTCGTGATGCCTCCATGTCCTGGGCACAGCCAGCAGCATGATAAGCACTTTGAGTAAAGGGGACGTTTGAAATTTGCATGGCTGGAGCAAGAAGGGCCCTGTCAAGAAAACTACCACAAAGTCTGCTTTAATGGTATCACTGTCGACTTAGTTACAGTTTACTTTTTCACCCTTTTCTTTTTATTGGTTCAGGATACAAGCTAATTAATTGCATTTTCCCAGAATTCCTGTAGCAGTATGGATCATTTCTTGGATTAAAAATCATGCCATTTTAGCTATTAAATTTCAAACATGTACATAATAGAAACAGATTAACAGAAGAATCAGTTGAAAGTTTCTAATAATTTTAAATGAAGCTATTTGGTGGAGACAAATATCAAGTGTTACTGAAGAACCTACAGTTATTTATGTTTTAGATCCTTCAAAAGGGCTATTACAGGAATAATCAGGGTGTCAAAATGTTTTATTTCATTTTTCAATTCATTGTAATATTTATCTTTCGAAATAATACTTCATCTTTTGCCATGACTTAAAACACAGCTATGCTAGTAAGTATAAACTCAATTTTCTCGGAAAACATCAGACAGAAAAAACAACTGTTTTATTTATAAAGCCTCATTTGAATCATAATCAAATCGTATCCTAGAATCCCTGATTTCCCTTGATGCATCTTGCTCCTTACATTAAGTAAAAAAAAGATGCTCCTTCAATAATTATTAATGACAGTTTTAAATAATTAATAACAGGGGGCTGTGTCTTTTTAGCATCAGATTACTGTTTTAAAATTATAGCTAGCTGAGTTTGCAGTGTTGTCTGCCCCCGTCTTCCTAAGGTCGGCCTTGTTTTTAGCTTAGCCGATACCCTTGTGTCCATCCTTTCCTCCACCACAAAGATCCTTTTCTTCGCCACTCACAGCTGTATCCGCTGTCTACACGTGGCAAATGATTGCCCCAGTAAAGGTATTTTCTGTTTCAATCTTACTTTTTTCCCAAGGGAGAACAAAAGGGACAAGCTTTCTGTAGCTGCTTCTACTGAGAAAATTGTTCCGAATTGCCTCATTCCTCGGCAGATTAGCGAATGCATACAATCCCAGGCTAAGTGCTATTGTATGCTACAATTTGGCTATTATACTTTGTCTTTTTGATTTAGAAACCCCCCCTTACCAATTAAAGTAATACCGCCTTCCAATACCTGCTCCCAATTAAATCTGAGCGATATTACCTGCCTTTGCTGCAGCTGGCTACAGATTCCCAGCACTTACCCCATTCATTAGGCCTATTCATGGTGAAAGAGCTGATGGCAAGAATTCAAGCCTCTGTCGTCTCCCTTTTTTTCCACCCCACGCTCTCAAACTCCCCCCCTTCACTCTCACACTTCCACAGCCTCCCCCTCCCTACTATCTCTCACTCAGTCTCTCCTTTCTCCACAAAAGCAGTGCCGCTTTTAGTGCTACGACTCAAAATATCGGGCAAGTACAGAGAGGGGACGTCCTCTCCATTTCCTTTTATTCATTTAGCCCGCCCCTCTCACTTTTTGCGCTCGCCCCTTTCTTGTCTCCCAGGTAGCCGGAGACCGCAGTCTCATTGTGTTCTCCTCAAAGCTGCGTATCCGTGCTGTTGTGCCTAATCCCAAAGCTGCATCTCTGCTAACGCCAGAGCCTGAGCCTGGCAAGGCCTCTGCATTTGAAGATCCTGTGAATCGCGGAGACCTTAAGGCTCGCGTACAGGGACAAGCCATGTTCTTACGTATGCATACAGGTTTAAACAAACCTCATCTCCCTGGTCCCCAGCTTCCTTGCAAGGCTCCATACAAATCCAGGATATTTTAGCACAGAAGTTTTTTTGTTTTTTGGATATTTCACCCCAGGGATCATCACCATGGCTAATTATGATGGACATTTCTGTTTTTTTTTTCTTTTACCACAGACATGGTATTTAGAAACATAGTCCACATATATATATTTTTATTTTACTCAGTAAAAACAACTTGGCACTTACAGACAAGTCTTGTGACAGGAACATTTGTCCCAGTATGGGCAGGTTGACGATCCCGGTTGTGTAACCATTTCGTTGCACGCTTTAAAACACTGCAATCTTATGAAATGAAAAAATCAGCTAAAAACAGCATAAATCAGAGGAATCCCAATTATTTATGGCAAAATGCCCCATTGAGATGTGAAGGTAATACAATACTGGTAAAGGGTCATTCTGCTACATCACACTAGGAATAAGATGATGAATGGAATACTGAAGGACCAAAACGTGTCAGCGAGAGTAAGGCTGAAAAGCAGGTCAGTCATTGGAACAGTAGTGATGAAATGTAGGAGATAAAGACCAGTGCTGAATTCTGGAAGCTAAGAAAAGCGCAGGATTATGACATCATCGGGAATATTAGTGCATCAGGATGTCGACTTCTCCCCAGAGACTCTAACGCTATTGTAGTCCTTTTTCATTCTAGGCCATATAACCACTAATGCTGTTCTCAAGCAGTCAACAGTCTTTGATTAACCTCTTGAGATCTGTTGCCTTCTAGAATTGGTACTTCTCATCCAGTAATATCTTGCATCTCTTGCCACTTTTCCTGGTGGTGGCAGTAGTGGTACGCTGAGTCAGTCAAACCAGGCCTCGTCTTCCCAAGGTCACACACTGTAGCATATGCTGGAAGATCTCTAGACATTCCCAAGCTTGTTGGCTGATTTAATTCCTTCATTCTGTCCTAGATCTTTCCTGGGCCCCCGCTTGTTGGGTTAAGTCCAGAACAGCTATCTTGAGAGCCTTTCAGTTACCATCCTTCTGAGATTCCCAAACCACCTCAGTTGTTTCCGCTCACTCTGAAGAAGCAATGGCTCTACTTTGAGTTCCCTCCAGATCTCCAAACTTGTCACCCTGGCATGGAGAGAATCCAGCAATCCTGTGGAGAAATCTCATTTGGCAGCTTGTATTTATGACCTTGTTAGTTTGTTCATTGCCAACAGCTCATGATCAGAGGTGAGGATAGGAACATAGAGAACTGCTAAACCACAAGCTTCATAAGAACTCCTGCTTCTTCACTATGGACAATCTCAATGCTCACAAAACTGCAATGACCAAACCATGTTCCCCCATACTGTCACCTGTGTGGAAGATCCAGAGGTATGCAAAAATCATTCACTAAAGGCTGATTCGCAATTCTAACTTAAATTAACACTCAGCATCAGATTATTCAAGTGAGTGCTGGAGGTCCTAATCAGAGGAGACCAATCTTATATATGTCACTTCTACCCCCCGGCCTCCTGCAAGACACACCCTTGCCAGGGGTCAACAAGCACTCTCAACCACTGATTCCCAATCAGATCTCACAATCGTTCCATGTTTTTGCTCCCTCCCAGCTGCCTACCACAAAAATGTTGTCTGTGGGTCTAGGACCTAACACTGCTCTAAATGGTCTGTGGGTCTAGGAGGACCAGACTGGTAAACACTGCTCTAAATGATTTGGATTTTGTGCTAAGGATACAGACACAACTCTAACTGCATCCATGAAGGACGGAATAATATGGACTAGTGACCATGGTACTCTCTATTCTTTCGCCTTCCATTTTATGTGCTGAAGTGTGTAGTCATTTCCTCATGTCTAAGTTCACAAAGCACCTGTAAACAATGTTAACACATTCCTGTGGACCCCCACATAGTCAAGAGAGAGGGAATAATTGGTCCACTATTCCACAGCTGTAACAGAATCTGCATTTCTCCTGCTGAATTACTGGTTTGACCATCATGTGCTGTGTCCTCCTCAGTGCCCACGTGTAGGTCCCCACAGAGAGACTGAGAAGTGTGATCCTTGTATGGATGAAACACGCTGATTGCGGCTCCTTGCTGGATCTTTGTTTGTCTGTCTCTCCCCACAGATCTCCACCTAGGGACACCCTACCAGGAAATCAAGCTACAAAGGACATACCTAGAGGATCTTCAGCATACTCAGGCCATCTTTGGAGTGGCCACTAGCATCTCTGTGACAATTCAATGCATCAGCGTCTTCTAACACCTACCTGAAATATCCCGACAGTCGATTTTTATAGCTTTTGTCAGTTTCCTGTTTATCAAATACCCCCTCCAGAGTTACAGTGGTCTATTCTTCTTAATCAAGCTCACTTTCAATATGCAAAGATTCAAAGCCTGTTTAATTTGTCGGTTTTTACTGTTTATGGTGTTTGAGTAGTGTACCTGACCCATTCCACTCCAGAGTGATGAATAAATAAATAAAATGAGGATACAGCGGCGACCTTGAGAATCACCAAAACAGCAGGAACGCTGCTCTTTGATATTCTAAATCAAAGGCCTCCTTTGCTTTCTGAGAGCCGAAGGTTGTTGTTTTGGTTTTATTGTTTTCCCTCGTCCACAATATAAAGTGCACTGACCATGACTCTAGCTTTTGCCTTATACATCTAAAGGTGATTAGGTTTTTAATTAAGCACTGAAGATCAGAGTGACTAAAGTAGGTTTTATGCACTGGGATGGCTAGCTGTGCACATCAAAAACAAACAACAAAAACACGCAAGGCCTCCTTTTTCTCCATTCCCCAGGACAGCCCCCTAAATGCCCTTGTTATTCTTCAACACCAAGGTCACCGAGGGAAGGTTTCTGTACCTGAGTTTGGATTTTCAAATTCATGGTCAATATCATTCCCAATTAGCCTTCGACGATACACTAGACAGACCATATGCGCTACAGCAAGGCGTAGAAGAGAGTAATTGCATTCGGACCAAATGTCAATATACATGAAACAAACAGCACAGTGTCCATGAGCTGCAGTGAGATTCAAAGCGAGGTGGCGGGGGGGGTTCGTGTTTGGTGAGCTTGCATCAGATTTATTACCCGCCGAAGGTCACGGGCAAAAAAGAAAAAAACGGAAACGCTCACACTCCTGACAGGTGAGTAGAGTTTTGCTGACACTGACATTTACAGAAAAATCTAGGTGCCAGATTTAGCTAACTGGCCTGGCTTTTGCCTCAAATCTGCCATCAGTCTGCAAGAAAATCATACAGCTGGCATCCACCCTTCCTGTTGCCTGCTTCTTTCATTCTAAAAGGAAAAAAATATATATTTATATGCAACCATATTGTCTGCCGAGCTGGTCAGTGTTTGGTGTCAGAGCTTCTTTCCGGTACATTTCATTTAGATATGGCATTTATAGACAGGTTTACCTGTCATCCTTGATGTGTAGGAACACGATGTGCTTACAGGAGTGTGCGAGGGAAGCCTTTGTAGTGTAACATGTCTCTAAAGCCCAGGTCTCCCTCAGCTCCCACTTCCTGTGTGGGTCTCTTCACAGGTATTTCCTAGCCCAGCTGAAGCGTCTTTTTGAGTGACAGCCAAAGCTCATATTCTTGTGTCTCCTGCATACAGAATCAGACAGTCAAGGTGTGTGTGTGTGTGTGTGTGTGTATGTGTGTGTGTGTATATATATATATATATATATATATCCAGCTACTAAATTGTCCAGTCATTTACACTGTAAACTGTATTCCCAAGGATGTGGGCAGCATGCTGACTCACTGGGTCACACTGCAGCCTGGCAACTCCAGGGTTTGGGGTTCGATTCACACCTTTGGTTCTGTGGGTGTGTGGAGTTTTTTAATTCTTCCATGTTGCAAGCAGGGAGGTGCTCTAATTTCCTTCCACAGCGCATTGGTGGTGATGGACTGTCAGGCTTTCCAGGAGGTGCCCTACCTCGCACCCTCCACTGCCTGGGATGTGGTCCAAGCTCGCAGCCACCCGTACCGGAAGCTGGAGGCATGGATTTATGTACGATGCTTAAAAATGCGAAGCTGCTTCAAACAGATGTCTCTCGTACGCGATCTGCAAATGCACTGATCACAATAGGAATAATGGGCTTCTCCTTTTCACACCTGGAAACTGTGAGCTGCTGCTCATGGTGGACCCTGTCGGGGGAACGGCTGGTCAGCGAAGACAACGGAGAACAGGCAGGACCGATGGAGGTGGACGGTGCGTGCCAGCGTACGCGTGTGTGTGGATCACACTCACAGCTTCTAATTGAAGTGATAATGGACTTCCAAACTCCATGGTCACACTTCCCAGCACATACGTACAGTGGTGTATATATAACTTGATACATTGTCAGCATCTGTGTCTGCAGAATAAATCCAAGGTGTTAGAAGATAACAGCAATCTTCACATATTGAAATGGCTTGCGGTGAAGAAATTTGCACATTTTGAAGTGAATGTATTCGGAATGTGATTGGGTTTCCCTTTTCTGCAAGTCTTAGATCTTGCGTTCTTCAGCTTGTAAGTACACACATGAGCATGCGTTTTGCACTGTCTCGCACAGCACACACTTGAGTTCAACACATTGAAGTTATTCAACACTTTCTGTTGTTCAACCCCAACCAACTAGACCCCCTTTTTTCAGCTGTAGAACCTTCGAGATGTTTTAGTGATAAGGAAAACAAGGAAGTAGCAACACTCATTTACCACTCCGTAGGAGACACGGCACACGGGTGGTTTAATAAGAACACAAAGCACCAATTTATCATTATAAACAGAAGGAAACTCAAGAGCAGCACCCCAGGTAGAATTCATTATCCCCCCCCCCCCCCTTTCAGGGATTTAAACAGCCAACCTCCTCCAGAGATTACTCTAAACCAGCGTGGTCAACTACTGCTCACCAGCCATGGAAATTCCTGCAGACGTACCTGGAGCTGCAATGCAAGTTCATTGGCTCCTCTGCTCATTTCAATTCATGTGATATTAAAAGCTGATAGCAGTGTTTCCCAGCTCAGTCCTTGGGGACCCACAGCCGCTTCACATTTTTCCTCCCTCTTAGCTCCTGGAGCAAAAACGTGGACTGTCTGTGACTCCCTGAGGAGAAGATTGGGAAACACTGAAGTAAAGTATCAGCCAACGTCATACAGTACAGTAGCCTTTGTAGAGGAATAGTCAATTCAAAATGGGGGTGTTTAAAAACATAGCAGTTTATTCTTTGACTGCTAAAGCCCGTCATTTAGTCATCAGGCTTCTGCTGTTTTCAAACTGAAGTTTATCACAGTGTGTGTGTGTTTGTGTCTGTGTATGCAAGCAGATATACCTTATGGGGACACAATGTCCCCACATCGTGATGAATACTCATTTTCTGGTCCCCATAAGGGAAAACAGAATTTAATAAAAAAACTGATGATCTGAATGAAAAACTAAAAATGTAAAAACTCTTTTTATTTTGCTTGGTTACTTATGGTATGGTTAGGGCTGAGTAAGGGTTAAGATTGTCATAATAAGCATTAGCATTTTTCACATAGAAATGAATGAGCGGTCCTCATAAAGAATTGTTTACCCGACATGTGTGCATGCATGTGTGTGTATTTGTGTGTGTATGTGTGTGTGTGAGCGTGCGTGTGTGTGTGTGTGTGTGTGCGCGTGCATGTGTGAGCGTGTGACCGTGCATGTCTGCGTCCGTGCATGTGTGTGTGTGAGCATGCATGTGTGTGTGTGTCTGTGTGCGTGCCTACTTGTGTGGCCGTGACGAAGGGGCGGGGGTCTGGTCACAGTTAATAAAGCATCCATCTCCCCGGGACTGTGAGAATGATGATTCTTTGCCAGAGCACTCATCCACAAAACCAGCATGACCAGCACTTATACTACTGCAAAGGTCCTACCTGGCCCATCCAGCACCACACATGTGAAGGAGCAGAAACACATATACACACACCTGTGAAGGAGCAGAGACACATTTATACACATATGTGAAGGACTTGACACACACATACACAGGCATGTGAAAGAGGAGCCGCACATACATACATGTGAATGAGCAAACAGACATGCATGTGAAGGAGCAGACACACATACACATGTGAAGGAGCAGACACACATACACATGTGAAGGAGCAGACAAAGACATATACACATATGTGAAGGAGTAGGCACACACATGTGAAGGAGCAGACATATACACGTATGTGAAGGAGCAGACACACATTCACATGTGAAGGAGCAGACACTCACGCATGTGAAGGAGCAGACATGCACACATGGGAAGGAGAAGACACTCACACACAAGCACATGATTTCCAGAGGTGGCTTGATCCAGCGGATCACCAGGAAAGAGGCCGCCCCTATCTGTGTGGGGGTGTCAGCTTACTGCACTTCTAGGGGAATAATTAATCTGACTAACAGGTAAGGGATACTTAGACATGGCTCAAGAGCCCCTTTCAGGGGTTTGTAAGCGTTTCCACGGTGAAATGGATCCACCTTCACTTTCCCCTTCAGCAGTGGAAACACCAGCTGTGCCCCCGGACACCCCGCAGGAGTGACCAGCCCCCCACTCCAGGACACCCCCCTCTGCACTCAGTGCAGGGGCCACAAGGCCAAACTCAAGGGTCCTCCGACACATTTGCTAATCCCCCCCCTCTGTGTGAGACTCTGTCCAGACAATGTCCCCCCTCCCTGCACAACACTGCCATCCAGGCTGTGTGACACAGACCACCAGCGGCTGGGGGAACTTTCTATGGAGCATGACAGGGGACAAACAGAGCAGAGCCTTGCCTTGCACCCGTAGATTCCAGGATGAGCTTAAGAGCTCTGCAACCCTGCATATGATACACAGGAACAAAAAAAGGATGGATGGGTTTATTTCATATCAAATATCAATTAAATAAACAAAAAAGTATGTAATTGATAATTGATAATTGAATGGCCTATAATAATTCCACTTTTTCAAGGTCTGTTACTTTCTGAAGGAGCTGGCACATGTGGGCTTTCTAGAGCGCTGCAGAAATATCTGAGATACAGTAAACAGTGTGGGAACAGGGGGCCAGTTGGGCAAAACACGGATTTGGGGGGAAAGGCAGTGAATTGTGAATTAACAGACTTCCTGTCTCAAGTGAGGATCGCAGCATGGCCCGAAAGTCCCAACTGGTACCGCTGATGGGTCTGGCTCATTCACCAGAATCTGCCACACATCCCAGCAGCCGGTGGAGAGGCCCTCCCCTTACCGGTGACCTGGGCAGTTTGAGTTAGCAGACGGTCCTACAGACAAGAAGACTCACTCACCCCCCATCACCAACCGAAGAAAACATCAGATCAGCAGAGCTGTCTGCCCCCACTTTCCTTTTGTCTTACCTCCCCCTGGTGGCTATAGGTCCCCCGTCTGTGTAGACGGCTTCTCTGCCACCTCCCCTTCAAGGGGGGGGAGGGGATTTTCCAAGAAGACGTCGTGGTGTTTGCTGGCCACGCTTATTCCCTTACATCTTTTCCGCTCCATGTGGAGACACTGGGAGCCTCCCACTCTCCACGCTATACTGTATAAATGCTGCTTCCTCTTTCCGTGATTAAAAAATGATTTTAAAAAAATAGCATGAAGTGAAAGGTGAAGGTAATCCAGTTGAGATAATCGGGTGTTAAATCAGACTTAGGATAATACTCTCTCCGCACATTATTTAATCTAAAGTCATCTTGAAGAGTCCCCTGTTAAACTGCGTCGCGATTTTCACTTCTGTTCGCCTGATATTATGCGTATGTGGCAAAAACAAAGTGAAAGAATTGTCCTTTGCAACAGAAAAGCGGCTCATCTTTGCACGTGTGTTGTATTTAATAATTATTCAATTTAGCTGTTATGACTGGTTTTCACTTAAAGAGGAGACTGCTGACAAATTCAATTAAAGGCCAGTAGGGAGCTTAATGGCCCATGTTAATGATCCATTTTATACAGGATATTCAATAATATTCTCAGAAAATCTCAGGAAGCCTCAGTCTGAAGTTGGCTAATGGGTCCATGAACATAGATCATATGGGATACAGCAATTAAAACCACTCAAAACTGCATCCCACTGCTCAAACTGTGACCCCCCCACTCCAAAATATAACAAAATAAAACAACAAAACTGTAATAATAACGGTTGAACGACTCACAATAAAGTTGTCTAAATACAATTAATAACAGAAAAGATATTCTTGCAATGCCGAATAGAGCATTAAAATAAGAGAATACCATTAATCTAAAGTTTGGATGCAGTTTGCGAGGTTATGAAGTTAATCTGTTTACATTTTACATTTGTCTTTGGTCCGAGTGACACAGACCTTTGTCTGCCACTGTTGCAGAAAGGTGACAGGGCTGGAACACTGAGAGATTTCCTGTGGCTTATTTTTATAGAGTGCAAGTGGACAATCCCACCCCAAGCCACCGCCCCACCCGCTCCACCCCCACACTGCATTTCCAGTTTCTATCTGAAAACAATGCTACCACACCCTCTGTTTCTTCTTCTTCTTTTTGCGGAAAGAAGACTAGGCCCGGTCACCGGAGTGGGGGCCGGAGGGGTGGCAGTGAGGGCTCACATGTGGGGTGGGGGTGGTGGCGGTGGGGGTGGGGCAAAGCAACAAGCGGCTCTTGCTCAGTGCGGGGGTGTAGGTGAAGTGAGGTGGAACAAGTGCTGTAGAGAGCCCAAGAATTGTGTCTTTCCCATGGTCTGTTACCCACCCCCCCCCCCCCCGCACCATGCACACATACCACCCCCGCGTCAAGAAGGGGTGGGCTCAGTTACAGACCTTGGGGCCAACATGTGTTCCATGAATTGATACAGATGAAGAAGCACAACAGAATGGATGGATTACCTCCACCAAAGTAAACCTGCTAACCCGCTGAGTGACACAAGCACTCTCACACACACACACACACACACACGCTAGAAACACACACCCGCCCGCCCGCTCGAGAGCTTTTCAATTTGCTTCTGCTGGTAACCAGCTTACTGAACTCCAGTAAAACGATATTTTCGTCTCAGTACTGAATCTAATGGGGATAATCCTTGGCAACCATGTTAATATGTCAACCTACACGCGTGTGCGTTCGCTGCGTATTCATGCGTATTTCTTTGGCTGCGTGTGACTGTGCTTGAGTTTTGATGTGCAAATCTGGATTTGAATAGATAATTGTTGTGAAATTAAACACATATACTTTGGATTTTGTTGTATGGCATCAGTTGACATTGCTGTCTCTTCTGATAAGTAATTAGCATATCATTTTGGGTAAAAAAAATCCTAAATGAAGAGAATGTATTATACATGCCTTCTATCTTTAAAGGGAATCGGATGCGAAAACAGCATTTCTTGTTTCTCATTGGCTCTTCCTCTGGCCGCTGTGGCTGCTCCAGTGAGGAACTGGCTAATGTGAACGTCTGGTAATAAGGCACTACCCACTACCATGCTCAGGGAAGTGAGCGACTGTGTTCCTCATCTCTACATGCATGATGAAAAGAGACACATATGACTCACACTGATGAGAAATTCAGCACTCCCCCTGCTGCCCTGGAGGTCAATGACCAGGCCTCAACTCCGAGGATGTGTCTTATGGCACAAACATCTGTGTGAATGAATAAACTATTTCTGGGTACCTTGTCAGATATCTGATTAATGTTTACCCATGATGGTTGTGATACTTCCTGGTCATGAACCTTCCCCCTGAAGACATTTTGTTTCTTCCATGCCTCAAAGCTGTTTATAGTGGCTGCCACTGCCCTCAAATGGAATTGCAACTTGTCACACAGACATGCACTTGCCTTTTTATGTGGATTATAAAGGGCTGAATGTCATTGGCGTTTCTGTGATCGTCGCGTCGGACGAGTCTTGCAGGGTTTGTGGCACGTTAAGTTGGAATGAAACATACACCGAGATGAGCTGAGTGTAATTGTTCGCAAACACAAAATAGGAACATGCTGAAATCCTGATTCAGCTTCATGGGACTTTAGAGAAGATATTTTGTTAGAAACTGAGTCACTTTATATCCTTTACAAAAGGATATGGAATAATGCTTAATTATATGTTTGAGTCCACTCAGTTCCTTGGCAACAATTTACTTAAAGCAGTCAGTAAAATATATTATAGATACCTTCATAATACATTATAATGCATTCATAAAGTATCATAAACAGAGGTATAACTATTTATAAAAAGGCACAACACATGGGGCGATGTGCATTCCACGGCAAGTAGCAGGACGCCTCTGAGCATAACCTGTAACGAGGGGAGATTCCTGATCCTTCTCTGGATCTTTCATTCCGAGCCCCCAGCGTCACTCTCGTTCTCTCTCTCGGCCTCTTTCTTATTAATGCTTTTGCATCACTTCTTGTGCTCTGCAACCTCATTTTAAATTATGCTGCAGAGACCTTGACTCCCGCTACTTTAATGTAATTTTAATTACAAGATGCAACACATTAATTCGACCCATGCTGGATCATTTCATTAGGGTAAACAAAATATTTGTCGGGAATGCGATGCTTGCAACATGTGATCGATGAGCAACCCCAGGAGTGTGTGTTTGAGGCAAAGCACTGATATTTCCAGGGCCCTCTCAAAGCTTACACCATTTTTACAACATTTTCTTTTTTTCCTCTTCTGACTTGAAACACTATTCACTAGATCTCTCAAATAACGTTTTTTTATGGATCCACTGTGTGAAATGTCACAAAAGAGCGTAATGTTGTCCTGAAAGGTTTGAGGCTGACAATAATTTAACTGTCGAGATTAATTCCCATGCAGACAAATCATTCAACCACAGCAGCCAATGGCTATTGAAGAGTAGCGACCGAATATTATATCCCATGATTCCTTGGCATCTGCCTGCTTCTTGAGGCTAAAATGACGAGCCGGCTGTGTCTTCACCTAGTCAGGCGCTTTGCGGAGGGCATCAATGCCTGGTGATAGGTGCCGTGTTTTTTTCCGGCTCAGTCACGATTCGTAAGGCGGCCTCTGCTCATTTTCCGGAAACCTCTCCTGCCAGTGACTGACCAGGAAGGGTATGGGGGGAGGGGGGGTTAAAAACGAAAATACTGCCGCCCGAGCCTGCTCCCTGGCGCCCCCCGATCCATGATCCCCAGCCCTTAATCGATCGCAGGGCAGCCCGGAGCTTTGAGCTGGCCCAGCCGCACAGCCCCAGGCCTCCCACACACCTCCAGCGGGCTCCACCGAGCCCAGCACGCTGCCAGCTTCTGGGTGAAAGCCAGAAACAGCCCCCCCTCTTCCCCTCTGGGCTTGGCCTGGCGTCCCCCCCCACCCCCATCACTTGTCAATCCCCTAATCCCTCTCTAGCCTCTTTCTCTCTTTCATTTCCCCCCCTCCTCTCCCCCCAGTATTTCTTTCTTATCAGTCTAACCCGCTCCCTCGCTTCCCCAGTCTCAGCTCTCACTCTCTCTCTCTGCTCCTCTCTTTCTCACACTCTTCTACTGTAACACTCACCATAATACACAGTTTCCTCCATCCCTGTCTTGTTCCTACAGCACCCCCCCCCCCCCCCCCCCCCCCCCCCCCCCCCCTCCCCACCCCCCCCCCCCCCCCCGCCCCCCCCCCCCGTGTGTGGCGCCCCACAAAATCTGACACCACCCCCCCCCCACCACCCCGACAAACAC
>JAODKE010000037.1:13265128-13275911 GCA_026779605.1 Mormyrus hasselquistii
GGAAGAGGGTGGAGAGAGAGATGCGGCAAGAGAAAAGGGGACAAAGCCCCCCCCCCCCCCATATATATATATATATATATAGAGAGAGAGAGAGAGAGAGAGAGATTATCTGTGTGCGTGTCACTGTGTGTGTAGGTATGTATACATTACATTGTAGGAACCAAATGTCCCCACAAGGGGAAACTCAATTTTATAAAAATCTCTGACTGCAATCAAAAAACTAAAAATGCCAGAAGTCTTGTATTTTGATTGGTTACGTATGGGTTCGGTTAGGGCTGGGTAGGGTTAAGGGTGTCATTGTTGTCAGGGCTATGACCATACAAATATTGTCCACTCAAAGATATGAATACAAACGTGTGTATATATGTGTGTGTGTCTGTGTGTGTGAAGTGTAAGATATTCAAACAGCATAGGAGTGGGATGACGTGCGATGCCAAGGAATCAAAAACATCCCTTTGACTTTGATCACCGACGTCTCAGTCTGTATAAAATTATTGTGCAAGGTTCTCCTGACCGCAAGACATGCCAGCTGAACGAAAACGTGCGATAATTTACACAGAACCCGGCCTGGAAATGAAAGGCGCCTTTTGTCAATCCTTTCATTACCGTCGGGTATTGTGAGTAGAAGCAGACTCGTACAATTACATCCCGAGCATACAAAAGGGTTCCGAAGATGCCGCCCCCCTTGGATCTGCGGATGTGTCCGTGAGACATGGCCGTCCATCTCAGGATGCAATTTTGGGATCGGTCACGTGCAGAGTATTTGGCACTGGCAGTGAGTGGTGCTGTGCCAATGGACCTACTGATGAAAAGTGTTACAGTCAGGTGGCACAGTGGCTCACTGGATAGCACTGTTGCCTCACACATTCCCTATGTGTGCAGAATTTGCATACCTCTATGTTTATGTCGCTGTTTTTTTGGGGGGTTCTAAAATCATGTGATTGACCAACCTGGGGTCTCAAAATTGTACACAGTGTGTTTGTATCCTGTGATGGACCGTAATCTCACCCAGGGCATCATCCCCTTACCTTGTGTGACTTGCTTCTTAAAACAGCCTCCAGACTCTCTGCAATGCTGTATCAGACAAGCACTTAGAAGATGGATGCTTTCGAGGCTATTTTGCTTCCACCCAAAATTCATCATTACCTAACAAAGATTCACAGTCCAGAAAATATGTAGTATACTTACCTTGTTTTCTACAGTGGGTTTCCTTCTGAAGCTGGATTTGAACAGGTCTGCATAGCTTCTATCTGATGACTCATTCAGAGCAACAGTGAAAATCCAAAACTCAGAAGGAAAAAATAAAGATATTTTTCTGCTGCTGCTCAAGAGAGCAAGTCAGAACTGGAGCATGTGACTTATCTGTACTCCCAGCTGCCAGTTCCACAGGCATTGCAGGAACCACCAACAGACACCTGTGAAATATATGCGAAAGGCCCCATGTGCTGATGCATTATGGGTAAATGTGCTAGGGTAACATTTCAAAGCAGTTCACATAGAATTTGCTCTGCCTCTGTGTCAGTATATTGATAGAGCTGGCAGGTAACCTTGTGATATGTAGTACAATAATGTTTCAAATGTTGCTGAGCAACATGCACCCCAACCTTGACAGTCACTTTTGGAAAACTCAGAGAGACGCAAGCTGGTAGCGCGTTTCTCCTGCAACATTACAGAAAGCTACTATGCCACATCTCTGCAGTAATTTCTTATTTCGTTCCCTGTCTCACGCGGTTGAAGCATTAACATATGCTGAATGGCAACAAGTGTGCAGAAAACAAACCGCACTAAACATTAATTACACTGCATCATATCGGAACACTGAATGATATTTAATTACCAACAAAAGCTCTTAGAAAAGTCTTTTCCTTATTGGATTAATGAATTCCACTTGGGCTGCCAAGGAGAAAGGAAGTGCTGAAACGACACATAAAGCGGCATAAGAGCTGTACTGCGAGGCGGAGATGTCATTTAGTCTTAACTAAAACGACACACTAACCCACAGAATATTGTTTCATTTGTTGCTAATGTTTACATACTAGCAGCAAAACTGGAGTGAAAAACCAAAGCTGGACACTGCTCATGAAACTGTTTCAGCACTGAAATCCGCATGCAGGGCATGACTTCTAACAATCCTGTCTGCACACAGAACATGACTTTTGACACACAAATCTACACATGGTGCTTGATTTTCAATGTTCAGATCCACACATAGGGTATGATGGATGCTCACCGTTCATATCTGCAAGTAAGGCGTGATATTGAGCAAGAATAAACATCTTCACCAGTGACAGGTAATCATGGCAACTGATTCCACAAACTGTAGGTTGCTGTGTTTTCATCAAAACACTGCAACACCTGAAAGAGAAATGATTTTAAGGCACTTTCGTAAAAGCATTTGAGTCAAATTCAGTGAATCAATGAATTTTATATGTCACATATATTTATTACCTGGTTGAAAAAGGAAAGATGAACAGGGGCTTGAAGTTCTACAGTAGTGGCCAAAATTGTGGAAACACTTCCAATTTTTAGGGTCTGAACCTCGTGAAGCTCTTACTGCATTTACTTTTTTTAATCTTCCAATGTATGACATTTGTAAACATTCTTTGATTGTTTATAAACACTACTGACATCGTTCATGTAGTACTTTCTAAAGGATAAGCGCAAAAATCCTTGGTGTTTACAAAAATTTGGGCCACAAGTGTGTGTAAAATCTAGTGAGAAATAGACTTTAGTGAGGATGTGAGTCTATCGGAACAAGAATTACAACTCATACGAGAAAAGACATAGTCCTTGTATACAACTGCAAAATCTATAGGTTTCTAAGTCAACATACACAAGACTTATAGCATATATATTAATGCTTAGTCAGTTGCCACAGTTCAACTGGAAGGCCAAAATAATGAAGATATCAGCAAGTTTACATATCTTGGAAGGTTTGCGTAAAGGACGGGGGAGCGGGACAGTGAAGATGTTAAAGCAGGGGTGGGCAATCTTATCCGCAAAGAGCCGGTGTGTAGGGAGGTTTTTGGGATAACCTTTAGGTCAGCTGTTCAAACCCAGGTGTGAGGACTCTTCGGCTAATCATTCCTCTAATTAGTGACCTAATTAAGGATTTGCAGCGAAAACCTGCATACACAGCGACCCTTTGCGGATAAGATTGCCCAGCCTTGTGTTAAAGTAAGGATTGCCAAAGCAAGGCACACAACTTTATGGCTGATCTAGAGAAATAAAATCAATTGAAAATTTATGCGTAACATCAACGTAGTCAGTTTTCTTACATAGCAGAGAAACTGGGAAGCATTGCATGTTTTTATCACTAAGTGCCTTTGAGAAATACTGCAGGAAATATCAGATTATTAAGCCCTGGAGGAAAACAAAACAGATCTGCAGTGCAGAAGTCATAAAAGAGCACAAGTGGAAATGACTGATCAGATCACATGGAGACGTCCTCCTAACATCACCACGGCATCCATGGACTGGAATCCCAAGGATGAAGGAAACATGGACAACCAGTTATGATCTAGGGAAAACCATAGAAGCAGATCAGAAGTTATGGGGAGAATCCAAGCTTGGTGCACGCAACTGAGACAGATGGAGGACTGCTTTAAAGTCCACGCTCTCCACCCGGAGTACAGAGGACCGCAGCCATATTGATATTTCACGGAACAAGTCAGATCTTTGGAGAGATGTGTATTTTGAGAAATCATTATTCTGAGATTCAAATTCTGGGAAAATTTGGCGGATTGGTTGTCTGAGGGCTTGAATAGGCAGTCCTCCAGAGGGCTGGTTGAGTGCATCTATTCTAGGGATGACTGTCATGGGATCTTCAATGACTATAGTGTGCTGGTTTAACTTCTCACCCGAATGTCCATGCCCCGAGCAGCACAGTGTTCCATTATGGAACTGGGCGATGGCATTTTGTTTGGCAAGGAATTGAAAGTGCCCCCAACTGGTCCATCAAAGTGTTCTTCAGCACCCCCTAACTCACCGAAGTGCCAGTGAAGCCCGACTTGCATAACTTCAAATCTTTGAGAAGCAGACAGCAAACTTGAGCAGACAGCCTAGTGACTGACATCTTTCCAGCTTGAATAGTTTTCTTAAATCTGAATGTGTGCACAAGTTATGCTTCCAGCAAACCGCCCTGCTAGGAAAGACAAGCTGTCATCATGTCTGCTCACATTCAGGTCAACCCCTCCATCTTCTCAATGTTTAATTTCAGTCTCGCATATCTTACACTAGCTTAGCATGTTTTCAGGAGTAGTGCTGAGGCAATAATCACTCTGAAACTTGCAATTTTTTAATATAAAATAACAAAAATAAGTATTATACATTAACCAGACACTTTATCCATTTACAGTATATGGTAAAGCAGGGTCAGACAATCTCTGAAGGAAGAGGACGTTGTTCAGGAGTCCGTTACTCAGCCAATCACAAAACACCAGTGACATTACTCAGCCAATCACAAGACACCAGTGACATTATTCAGCCAATCACAAGATTTGATCTTGGGACTTATTAACCCCAGTCAGCCTCTTAACCCTCTGAGCCACAACATAATCAGATCTGCTCTTTGTAACTACTACTATTATTAATAATGATAATAACAATTATTATTATTATTATAAAAACGTCATTATAATAATGAGTCAATATTACTATTATTATTATTATTATTATTATTATTATGAGTCAAACTTACAGTCAAAATGAGACCCAACAACCAGACTGTGAGCAGAGACTATTTAAAGTCATCATTGCAGTGACTCTTACACTCCTCCACTTTGTTGTTTATCCCAGAATCGAATTGCTGAACCGCCAATGAACTGTGAGTCAGTACATTAAAAAAACTAGAGTAACAACAAGAGGTGACAATGTGCTGCTCTCAATGCACATAATGGTTTCCTTTCACTTACAGGATGATCAGGTTTAACTTTTTTTGTCGTAACACTCTAGAGATTCTGAATACTTTCAGAATGAATAACAAACGGATCAAATCAGACAGCTGAGTTATATGCAAATATACCCTGTAAGGAGCAAAAAAAACAAAAATGTTTCTCTAAATGTAACCATCAAAGAGCCTCTAAAGATCCCTTAGAGAGATCACACAGAAAGTTTGATACACTGCACAGGAATTAGTGTAGGTATATGAATACTTTGTTTAAAGTAACGTTACTATAATCCAATAAATGGCCCCCCTGTTTTAAATGAAGTTAGGTGTGGATTACCGTAACACGTCTCCTTCACTATTATAACAGAAGACGACTGGGTCACTGTAATATGTCAGCATGTCACTCGTTTTCCATCTATCATAGAAGGTGCATCATACATTTTTAATATCAGACAGATTAAAATAAGATTAAACCGGGGTTTAATATTTGAATTAATGCAATGTCTGCTGCTTTTTGTTTGGGATATTACCGCCAAACTGGAGGATTTCTGTTTTTTATGCCTAAAACCACTGCACGGTTCATGGGATGTCATTGAAGCAGACCAAGCCTCTTTTATTGACTTTGGTTCAGACATCACGCTGATGTTTGCTCTCCAGTGGACAAGTCCAGTTCAGTACATTCAAGTGGATTTTTTTTTCCTTGAATTGACCTTTATTTTCTCTCCTCCTGTTTTTCTTGACTTCAAGGTAACTCGATAATAGAGTGAGGACGTACATTTGTAACACATGGATTTTTTTTTCTGCTGATCTGCAAAAAATCGGTTTTCTATTTCTTATCATGTGTAGGAAGATTGCAAATAAATGATCAATAGGGTTGCTTTTAATTGTATCAATGATTGTCATCGTTTTTATGATTATATACAGTCAATATTTATCTAAGATGATATGTATATCTCAAAGATCAGAATTGTTCAGAACATGACATAGCACCGGTGACAGTGATGATGGCAATGATGGCATTTCCTTTGTCTCATTACATGCATACCATCTCGACCAACACTATATGGACAAAAGTGTTGGGACACCTGGTCATTGTACTTGCAGGCAGTTTTATGACATCCCATTCTAAATCCATAAGCTGGGAAGGCTTTCCACATGATTTTGGGGTGTGTCTGTGGGAATTTTTTGCCTGTTCATACTGAAGAACATTTGTTAGCTCAGGCTAAGGTGTTGGACGTGAAGGACTGACTTGGAATCTCTCTTCTATTTCTTACCAAAAGTGTCCCAGTGGGCTTGAAATCAGGACTCTGTGAGGGCCTGTCAAGTTCTTCCACACCAAATTCACCAAACCATGTGTTTATGGACCTTGTTTTGTGCATTGGAGCACATTCATGCTGGAACAGAAAAGGGCCTTCTCCAAACTGTTCCCACAAAGTAGGAAGAGTAGAATTGATGAAAATGTATTGAGATGCTGAAGTATTATGAGTTCCCTTCACTGGATCTAAGGAGCTAAGCCCAACCCTGACAAACAACCATACTATTATCCCTCCTCCACCAAACTTTCCATGTGGCACAATGAAGTCAGGCAGGTAACATTCTCCTGGCATCTGCCAGATGGAGAAGTGTGGTTCGTCACTCCAGAGCATGTTTCCACTGCTCCAGAGTTCAGTGGCGGTGAGCTTTACACCGCTCCACCTGACACCCAGCATTGCGGTTGGTGATTTGAGGCTTGCATGTAGCTGTTCGGCTATGGAAGCCCATTTCACACAGTTTTGGTGCTGGGATTAATGCCAGAGGATGTTTGGAACTCTGCAGTTATTGAGTTAACAGAGTGTTGATCTCTTTTACGCACTATGCACCTCAGCACTTGCTGATCCTACTCTGGCCGGTTCTGCCGCTTCGTTGCTGAGTTTCTGAATGCTTCCTCTTCCCAATAATACCACTTATAGTTGACTGTAGAATATCTAGAATGGAAGACATTTCATGAACTATTTTATTGCAATGGTGGCATCCTGTGATAGTACTACGCTTGAATTCACTGAGCTCTTCAGAACAACCCATTCTTTCACAAATGTTTGCAAACCTGATTGCATGGCTAGGTGCTTGATTTTATACACCTGTGGCAATGGGTCTAAATGAAACACCTGAATTCAGTGACTAAGAGGTGTGTTCCAATACCCTTGGCCATATAGTGTATCTCGAATGAGAAGGACAGAATGCTTTTGAATTTTGATACTGGCTAGGACTATTAGTAAAACCATGGACTTATTGATCAAATTGAGCAATAACTGTTACTTGAGGCATAAATGGTCAGATTAAATATGATTTGGGGAAGATTATGAAAAGACCTACTGCACTGGAAAAAGCTTAAAGTGAAAGAGGATGACCATCAAAAAATGTTAGGTTATAATTTAGTAGAAATTTAGAAGTTTAATAATGTAGTAGAAGTAGCTGATATTTTCTTATTGAAATCTTAATATTGTTTGGGAATCTGCTGTTCAGGATTTGGGTATTACATTACCCATTTAAGTTAAAAGAATTTTGATTGAATAAAAAGGGGAATCAGGTGTGATGCCCGGCTGTGGACGGGCAGTGAAGCAGGCAAGAGAGCCGTAGGTGGGACGAAACGGAGTTTAATTTGGGTAAAAAACAAAAGGGGAGAACACAGAAAAACACGTCAATGACAGACCTGGGGAAACAGACCTGAACAGACCTATATTGTCTAATATACACAGACAAGCAGAGAATAATAGGCAACAGGTGATCACAATCAGGAATTAACATGAAGTAACGAGGGAGCGTGGCACACAGGAGGCTCGTACGAGCAGGTCATGACATCAGGAAGTAGGAAGTGTTTGGTTGATACGATTTGCAAACCCATGTAGCATGTTCAATAAGTAGTTGAAGAAGGAATCTCCCTCCATTTAGTGCCTAATTACCTTAAACACATCTCATCCACTGCTGAATGAACCCACTACTTACTTCAATACCAAGGCCCTAATGAAGCTACCCTTGCCTTTAGAGCAGTGATGTTTAAATCTCACTGGGGAGGCCTTAGGAGGCGATAGACTTCGTTCCGTTGTTGATGAGGTCATGCTCGATTTTATTTTTGTTGAGATTAGCTTAGACAGGTAGTGATTCAGGTCTGTGGTCATTCCTGATGTCATACTTTTGTGGCGTTTGGTAACATTCCCTGTTGACAGTTGATGTATACTGCTAATCGTCATTCAGCCTGGTTTGACTGACCTTTGTAACTTCAAAGTGAAAATCTTCATGTGGTATTGTGTTTATGCGTGTGTGTGTGTGTGTGTATGTGTGTGTAGTATAGAGCCAGATATAAATTTATAGACATGAACAACTATAATAACTCAAAATGATACATCACAAACTTTACCTCAAGCAGGACATTGACGTGAAATACTTGTAAAACAGCACTTGTCCACATGCCACGTGACCCATTGTGAATCAGAAGAACACGAGGATCCATATGATTAGCGCTCAGTGCTGTGTATTTTTTTCTCTCTGTCACCGATGTGTCATGCAGGAGCAGTCGAGGGGAGAGTCCGGCGGGGATTGATTTGGGCGGGGAGGCGGGGAGCAGGGGGAGGTCAAGGCTCATATCTCAGCAATTAGCCCCGGTCGCGAAATAGCACCAACTCGCTCCTCTGTGCCGGAGCCGGACAGCGGCTTCCCACGACGAGCGTTTAGCTCGGGAGACATAACTCATAACTCATCAGGGCTGTAGTCATTTATTTCCCTGGCTTTTAATAAGTTCCAGCTTAGCAGCTATATGTCTCGGCCGCTGGACCATTAAAGGACGGGGCCCTCCTGCATGTTCCTACCGCCGCAGCGATACCTGTGCTGCTCTTCATGCTTCAGGGCCTCCTAATCTAAATGGGAACTTGTACGTATTTCCCTGAAACACTCAGCCAGGCAGTTTTTCCTTATGATTATTTTTTTAAGCGGGAGATGCCGGTGATGGACTCTCCTTCCCCTGCTGAGCTTGTACCCCGCCGCAAATGGGCAAAAGGTTTCGGGTCGTTTCGTCCCATGGCTGTCTCTCCCCATCGGGGGCCGCTGCTGCTGTAGCCAGGCCTTCAGCGTGGGGGCGTGGGGGTGATGTACGTGTCATGGAGGACTGTTTTTTTTTTGTTATTTTAATTTTAAATTTAGCTATATACCTCTCAGGGAGTGAACATTTGAATAAAGACTTGTCATTAAGCACGAGGACTAAAAGTCTTTAATGCTGTCAGCTTGCTTATGGGACATGTGGCTCACATGTCCTGGATACCCATGTGTTATATATGGTTTATCTCCCCTCCCCCCGGCCCCCACTCTTCCTCTGTTACCCTCATCATTAAAAGCTGCACAGCAAATTATACTACCCTGCTTTATTATAGCGGGGCAGGTGTGTCTTGCTAAATGTGCAATATTCAAGTATCCTGATCGATAACCCTTGGATCCCCACTGGGGGGGGGGGGGGGGGATACAAGGAAATGTTAGTATATTGCATTGAACTGACTAATTTATCTTTAAATTTAGAATCATCCAGAAAAGCTCTCACCTCCATCCTTGAGTCTTGTAACAGAGATTCTGACCTTTGACATCTGACCCGCTGTCTGTTGACCTATTGATCATGTCTGGAGTATCAGGACCCCCCAGCGCGAGAGTGAGGACCATCCCTATCTTCAACAGCTGCCGTTAGTAGGCAATTATTTTAAGTTACATTCTGAAAGCATTTAAATGTCAATTTAGCATTTCTATAATAGATTTCATAAGTGTACAGCATAGACACCACCAATAACTTCTCAACATAATAAGTTAATGAAATAATACTTATAAAGTGTTTTTTGCCTCACAAATTTTAATAAAGAAATATAATTTTATATTTACAGCATTTTTACTTTAAATTTTATGAAGTACCCCAGAACTACACATTGTTTAATACATTATCTAAAGGTCCCTTACATAGTTTTTACTCATATTAATTACACTGATTTATAAAAATAACTGTAAGTTTGCAAAGACAGCACCGGATTTTGCCCCATAGATAGAAGCAGTGGCGTCTGAGTGATGCATTGCATTTAAACTCCAGAGTAATTACCGTTCATTCATTTTCGGGCATAAACGCCAGTTTCAGCGAGAAAAATTGGAGACTGATTAGTGAATAAATCTCATTTTTAAAATGGTCCGCGTATATATAAATGTGACCTTAATCATCGCAGAAAATTGCTTTTTCCAGGCACAGCACTGTAGGAAGAAAGAAACAGCAGAAGTAAAACTGACTAAAATAATCATCAGAGCGGCCTGTCCCCCCCCCCCATTTAGGAAGCCCCCAGAGTGATTCGAGTCATTCGCGTCAGGCACAAAGGAGCCGTTTACCACTGTCCAATTTCCTGGGCTCATTGACTGTGTAACCACAGGGAAATAAGAGGCGAAAGTGTCCTTCTTTGGAGTGAGCTGTCGGGGGGGGGGCGGGGGGGGGCACTGTGGGCAGGTCACCCAGATGTTTATTCAGGCTCTTTAAGGGAAACACAGGACTCCTCTTTTCTGTGTAAGTATGCTGGGTCCTTTGAGATCTCAGGGCTCAACTTAAAACCATTTTCTTCCATGTTACCCCGGCCTTTGAACTTATTTTAAAAATATAAAATATACAAGCAAAAGGAAACACCATAATAAAAATCAAATAAAAAGTGTTCATAGGCCTATATATCGTGTATTATTGTCTAAATTGTACTTGTGATTTTTGTTTAATGTTCTGGTTTCTTTAATGTAATGACTGGAAGGACATACAGAGTGAGATTGTCATTGCATAGTTAGGACATACAGAGTGAGATTGTCATTGCATAGTTAGGACATACAGAGTGAGATTGTCATTGCATAGTGAGGACATAC
>JAODKE010000037.1:13297309-13315234 GCA_026779605.1 Mormyrus hasselquistii
CTTTTTCGAAAACCCCCCCCCCCCGGGGTCTCTGCCCCCCCCCCCCCCCCCCCCCCCCCCGCCCACCGGATTCAGGGTCTCTGCGCATTAATGAGATGCCGGTTTATTGACTGCACATGTACAGTTCTCATCCCTCCTCTTTATTCTCGTTTTTATTCCAGCACTTGTGTCTCGGAAATAGAAAAGGAGTCGCTGAACGATAAGTAATGGATGTAAATAGAGAGCAGCCTTCCCAGGGTAGCTAGCAGGCTAACAGCTAAGGTTTTGTCTTTGTGTGTAAATCTGAAGCTTGGAGAAAAGGGTGTGTGGGCAGTGATATGAGCAGAGGCTACTCCGCTATCAGCCTTACTCTGGATGTCCTTCATCAGTCCTGTATCGACTTTTCCTCATCTCCATCCCACTCAGGTGCCCATGTGGTGCTGCTCTTCCCTTCGTATTACTGCCCAGTAACAGTTAAGATAAATTCCAAGCCCGGTGAACACCTATGGGACACTTGTGCCTGGCCAACGCCACGTTAATGAAGGTCACAAATGCTGAAGATGAGAGCCTTGCTTCTGTTCAGGGTAACTACACCAGACTAGTCATTAATGCCCATGACGGCTGCTGCTGAATCTCAAGTGAGACAGGGGATTTATTTTAGTTTGCAATCAAACCCCCTGACCTTATGTAACACTCTTCTGCAGCGTCTGGAGGCTGCAGGCATCGTGTCCATTTGAAGAGAGGTGCGTGATTTGGATTATATACAGGTAGTTGAACAAAGCGCTTTCGGCATACTGATATTGCAGAGGGAATAAATCAAATCGTTTTTAATTTCATGTTCACATACTGTATATAATTTTCTGTTCTGGAGATTCATTCTTAACTGTACACATTTAGTGGTTTTATTAACTAATTCTCCTTTCCCTGAAATACACAGAGGGTTGTTTCAGGAATGTTTAAAGGAAGAGATCTCCTCTATACAAAATCGTCTATCCAGTGTAGAGTCAAAGTGAGCCTGAAGGAGACTTGGGGATTTTCTAAGGGGGGGGGGGGGCATAAAAGCAGCTGTAATATATATTCTGGGGTCAACCTTACCTTTAGCCAATAATATGTTTTGAATGACAGGACACGGGTACACAAGGGGCCAATCAGCTTTCAGCTGTGGCCAGTGCCCCTGTGGCCCCGCCCCTTCATATGCCCTTGAGGGAAACACATCCAAGGAAACACAGTGCCAGAGACAGGAGACACTGGAAAGGATGGCTGCCCATCATTAGGCTATTACTAACAGACTATGGGCAACTGAAAGACATGAGTTAACCTAACTGCACAAACACAGGGAAACAAAATAACCACTGGGTCACCCTATACCCTAGGGTTTCCCAACATTTTAATGTCTGCAAAAATTTCTGAGACCAGTAAAATCTCTTTCCCACTGGGGGAGGAGGGGGGTGCCGGTGGATTGACTGGCGATTTTATAGGTTGATCTGATTCCATTTTTGTACAGATGATCTGAAAATATATTGTCTGGTTTTGGAAATGAAGCAGCCCACCCTCCAAGCCCCCGGCTTTCTGCGGGCTGGGAGTCAGGAACTCCTGTTATTCACAAACCAAATTTATGTTTCAACATCTGGAATTTTAAAAGTTATGAATGTTTGCTGCTGTCGATATGGAATATTTTACGTGTGGCGGTGTCATATTTCAGATTCTTACTGATCTGTAACCATATCCATCCAACGGGAGGATGCAGCATAGCATAGAGATATTACCAGAGCGAGCTGAGAGTTTGACGGACAGAGGAGAGCAGTGGGTTTTGCCCGCGAAATGCGACCCGCTGGCTTGCTTCCAGCGCACACCATCTCAGCTGCGTGGCTCCGGGTCAGGATCTGCCAACGTACAGACGGCTCATCTCACCATCTGGGTCTGGCTTTCTCACCACCTCCCACGGATTCCGAATCCAACCTCAAAATCTGCATCTGCAAGCACCTTTTAATTGCTTGCTCTCCATTCACTCGTTCTCAAAGGGCGAAGTTTACCAAAAATCATTTATTATTTATGCTAGCACCAGAAAGCAAAGTTAACACAAGACCGGCTGACAATGGGTAACATTTTTAATATGCTGTCTACAGCACCTTAGACCTCTGCTCATATTTCAACTTTCAGTTCTTTTGTGTCTCTTAGATTGACTGATCCTCTCAGGTGCTACTGGATATTCCACTAATCTATTTTATATATGTATGTATGTTATATATTTTTTTATCTTAGTATATATAATGTTATATATGTTGGGGAAGTTTTACATTACAACAGTAATCCATTACAAACTGAGGCGGAAAGTTCAGGTCCAGAAAGTACAAATCCAGACCAAGGTTTGGATTCAACCAACCAACCAAGTATAAAGAGTCACGGTCACAGAGAACTAAGCTGCGTTCGCCTTATTAGGCAATATTGTATTATAAGTTTTCCACGACTTATAGCATTTATATTTATTTATTCCTCGAGTGCTTTTATCCAACAGACATAGAGTTGGAAAAAGCCGGTCAGCCGGTCCCTAAAGCAATAAGGGTCAGGGTCTTGCTCATGGGTGCAGCAGTGAAATCACTCTGCCAACCACAGGACTTTAACCGGCAACCATACAGCCACAGTAACAGCATTCTAACCTGCAGGGTACCTCAAAAGAGGACTGACTTTACTTAAAGCGGTCATCGAAATGCCTTATAGATACCTTCATAATGCCTTGTAATGCATTGATAAAGTATTATAAACATGTCTATAACTATTTCTAAAAAGGCACAACACATTGCAGCCACGTTTATTATGCACTATGAATGCTCTATGGAACTCTCATCTATAATGCACTATACATATCCTCATAATGCATTATAATGGTCAGTATAAGAATTAAGGATACTTTGTACTGCACTATGAAGGTATCTATAATGCATTATAGAAAAGAACTTCATAAATCATTTGAAATGCATAATAAACATAGCTGTAATGTGTTACACCTTTTTATAAATAGCAGCTGTGTTTACAATAATTTATGAATGCATTATGAAGGTATCTATAATGCGTTATACATGACAGCTTTAAGCAAAGTGTTAGCTTGACTTTTTTGCGAGATGCAGTCCAGCGTAGGGTAGAAGCGGAATCAATGATCTGAAAAGTGTAGGACTTTAGAAGACACCATCTTCTTTTCTTTTATATATAAATATATAACATTTCTTCTCCTTCCACTTTCAGATTAATGGAGTCAAACCCTGAATAAGGACTAATGCAAGCAGGTACTGGTATTTGAATAGCAAATTTTATTGTAAAATTGGTTAACCTTGAAGAAACATCATACATTGACACAGCGCTAAATATGCATCCGGAAGATTTATTGTCTATCAGCAAAGGGTCTGCAATGGCCCTTGTAACAAAAGCTACTTCTTTTTTTGAGTCCATTTTTTCTGCTTTGCTTGTCAGAAGTTATGATCTAACATCAGAATAATCCATCATATTGACATATAAAAATTATTAAGCCTTCCTGGAGACAATGTATGCAGGGAAGGGTTGGTAGAATCTGGTTCAACAAAGGCATTTTAAAGTCAGACTCCAGGAAATCCACCATGTGCAGGATGACACAAATAATATAACAAGAAAAGGATGCACCTTTCTGTGTCTTTGATCAAAGGACATTAAAAATACCACACGTGGAATCCAAACGCTTTCAGTTTTTTTTCCAATTAATACATTATTAAATTTTTTATGGAACTTTCAAAGTCGTGAGAAAAAATTTTAATACTAGGACTGTATTTTAATTACTCATGCAAAATATTGCCTGTCTCAATGAGTCTGTATCTTTGTTATCTGAATGCTTCTATTAAGGTATGAGAGGAAAAAAATCAGCATAAAACAGGGAATAAGGTAACTGACAAATCGTATGAGCAAAAATAGAGATTTTACACTGAGAGGTGTGATCAATGGAGGTCACCAGATGCAGATGAATGGCGGAATGCCTGCAGATATTTGGAGTCGAGGAAAGCAGGGCTTCTCTCAAATAGGCCTGCATGGATCTGCTTTTTATGTCCAACTTTAGATCGCTCTCCCAAAGCAGTACAGATACAGTGTTCCATATATACATAGTTTTTTAGAGATTATTAATAAATGATTTTTTATTAATGAAGACGTCGGTTTTTAAGTACTAATTCAGCGGTTGTGTTAAAACAAGAAAGTTTAACCGCCTATACAAGGAAAATATGAATGAAGCAAGTGCTGATACCCACCTGATGTCTTTGAACGTCCGGCTAATGCAACTTGTTACAAAAGGTAATTCGGTGAAAGTTTTAGTTATTAATGGCTGACAAATGGGAGCGGTTAGACATTTCTTGAGAAAGGCAGAATCGCTTCATTATCTCATTTACTTCAGTACATAGTGAAATTAGCGCTAGCAAAGCATACTGAACATAGTCCACATTTCAAATGTCATTATAAATAACTGAACATATCTAATTAACAAGAAACCAAACTCTAAGTAATAAACAGGAAGCATGATTCTTGTTAAATGCTGTCTAGCTTCAATGTTTATGGTGAACAGAATTAAAGATGTCGCTCCTTCAGCTGGCTGATCATAATAAATAAATATCCTAGGGTGGCATCAAAGCTCAGTGGATAACATTGCTGTCTCACACCTCCATGGCTGGGGGGTTAAATTCCACCCCTCCACTGTGTGTATGGAGTTTGCATGTTCTATGGTCTCCCCCCGCAGTCCAAAGACATGCCATTCGGCTAATTTGCTCTGAACTGCCCAGAGGGTGTTTGAGTGTCTGCCCTGAGATGCTGCCCTTAGATGCTGCCCTGAGATGCAGTAGCATCTGCTCCAAGGTGTTTCCCTGCCAAGTGCTATTAAATACAGATAAAGATAAATACAGAACAACAAAGACAAAGTTAATCTGTGTATCTAACTTGCCTATAGACTGTGATGATGTATGTAATCTGCCATGCGATGTGATGCACTGCTGCCACTCTACACAGGGGATTCCCTGGCTGTGAGGCCTGTGCTGTTGGGAAAAGGCTCCAGCCTCCCCCTGCAACCACAGCCAAAACACTATTAAACAAAAAAACACGTTGTTGGGGAGGAGGGGCAGCTCAATGGGTAAAGATTCAGAAGGTTGCTGGTTCAAATCCTGGGGTTGCCCACACACAGGGCAGCTGAATTGCTGTTCTTCCATCAGATCTAATGTGAAGATCATGAAGAGATGGAAACTGTATGGAACATATGATACCAAACAAATGAACAGCTTATAAGCTTATATAAACATGAATATAAAAGGAGAGTGACCTTCTATCCTTTAATCACATAAAGCTCCGGAAGCATGTGACCCGTAAGTCGCTGCTTGTTGGGGTGTACTTAAGGGGGCCATAATGTAAGTCGTACAACAAAGCAGTACTGGTGCCACGCCACACCCACCCCCCCCCCGTCCCGGCCTGCTGAATGCGCAGTCCTGACCCTGTCAGTAAACCTCCACTGAAATCCGTCCTGACACAGAATACACACAGGACAGCTCCGGGAGCGGATTCGCCTGTTAGCAGTGAAAGCACCGCGGATCACTGCGGCGGGGAGCCCGGGGCCACGTCTGGCGTGCCGAAATCAACAAACGGGCCGCTTGAGGAGCGAGCAAGCCGCCACGTCTGGCTCAATATCTCCAAGCGCGGACGTCGTCTCGAAGACCCAGCCCAGATGGGACGGGCATGTGTCAAACGTAATGGAATCTGACCATCTCCAAAGGAAGGGCGAAGGCATGAAAGGAGGAAGACTGGGGAGGAACTGCGAAATCTACATGGCTCTGATGGTGGGGAATGTGTGACCTGCAGGCTTTTCAGAGTGGGCTGAACATCATTCTGTGTTTAACTGAGTGAAATACAGAACATTGCAGCAGGTCCTTGTTTTACATTAGTTTATAGCAGACAAAATTGCCTTGCCCGTGTTTTCATGACCTGAGCTCTGGGAACCTGCTGCATGTCTGTGTTTGCCAGTCGCCGATGCTGCTCTCCTGCAGATGAAAACAGGCTCCTTATTCTGCAGATCAAGCTCCAGTATAGTAATATGTGATGTGAAAAACTTGAGCGTGTATTACAAAAACTGTCAGTGAAAGTGGCCCCAGTTATCGAAAAGCTAAGCATGAAATGAAATGAAAGGAAATGACATGACATGACATGACATGAAATTTCATGTCATTTTCATTTCAAGTGGCCCAGTTTCAAAAAGCCAAGAGTTCTGGGTATCCTACTGAAAAGGTCCAGAGGTACGAATACACTTCACATTGCCAGAAACCCTCTGGATTCAAGTGACAACTGATTTTCATTGTCCATTAACATGTTTGATGCTTCTAAGATTCAAATAAACTACACATTTTTCAAGAACAAATGATGTCATTTACTAGAATGAATTTAATCTAGCCCTTAAAACAGAAAATTCCCCAACAAATAATTGTTATGAACTGATAAGCATGCTAAACATTGTGTACTGGAGGATCATACTTAAGCTATTCTATTAAAAAAAAAAAGAGCAGAACACGGTTTTTATATAAAGTTTTCATGTCTGGAATCATAAGATTTCCCTGCGACCGCTGCTTCCCTTGTACGCGTTGATCTTGCTCACCTTCCATCGGCTAAACGTTTATCCTGCCACGGTAGCTGGAGGCTAAGTCTGTATCACACTCACTGTGTCGCCGTTATGCGTGGGGAAACTTTTTCACTAGCTAGCATTATGCTCTTTTATCTCCACATGCCCCCCCGGCTTGCTGGGTCTACCTTGGAGACCTGGGGGGCTTATATCCCTGAGTATCATGCCTGTTTCATTTAGGGGGGGGGCATTCATTTTAGATTATTACTGCTGCAGAAAAAAAATACTGCAGATTCTGTAGTATCATTGTGTATAAAGGGATTCATACGGAATGTACTGTTTCCCATTTTCTCTGGTCAGATTCTCCCAGAGAGAGAATTTTTTTAAAGTAAAAAGACACCTTGCAGTTGAAGAATACAATTGCAATCGGCATGTACTGTGTCAGGACTCTTTGTGTATCTGCAACTAATTAGTGAAAAATGATCAACTGTTTACAGTGGCAATTTATTATCGACTGGTATGACGCAAATGAAGCCTAAGCTAGCTAGCTAAATGAGGTCATGTGACCTTAATGTAAAAATTCCCATCAGAGCTGAAGTAAAAAGGCCTTGTTTATTTTGCTATTGGGATCTGGTCACTAATGGCCCTCATAAATATCCGGGCAGCCCTTCCTTCTACACTGGCACAAAGTGAATTTACAAAAAAATTTTCCACCAACACTCATTTCTTGCTCATCTCCAGTAGATACTAAATATTTATGCAGCTTATATAATATTTATCATGGTATTCTCCACAAATTAGTTATCACCTTTGCAGGTAAATTTCCCTCTTTCCAGTATTTGTTCTGTGTTGTCACTGTCTAGCTCTTCTGGTAAATCATTGGTATGGTAGATTGTGGAAAAACTGAATTGGAAATTTTCCAAATCCAAAATTTCTCTTTCAAACAGTATATTATTCCTTGGAATGTACCTCTGTATACCCTCCTTTTTATATGTTACTGAGGCATATCAAATATCTTTATAATGTTAATAGCATATTTATTGGAAAAAAAGAATGACGGTGGAAAAGCCTGATAGCCGTCCTTCACCAAAAATGACTTCCTCTTTGCCAGACTGACAGTGGAGAAAATCCATTGCCTATTCTATTTTTCAAAAAATTTTTTGTTTCAGCAAGCAGCGGGACAGGCGTATGTTTGCATCTGCAGATCCACTCCATCACCCAGGATCCACGAACATGAAATGCTTGATAATATTCTTTGCCATAGCAACAACAAACATGAAGCCAAATTCTATTAGACGGTGTTACCCTGGCAGGAAGACAAAAACCTGGAGAAGAGGGCGGGGCAGCGTCCAGACAAAAGACTTGCGCGATTTGTATTACAATAACTCTGCCGATGTCAAGTTATTTAATGTTTATCGCTTTAGCGGACACATTTAAAATGGTGCTTGTGAAATAGTTCTTCTGCGGTACCATCGCATCAGGTGCTCATAAGAAGGGCCCTTCACCAGACGGCAAAATGAAATAGAAAAAAATAGACGATTAAAATAGGAAAAAATATGAATCTGATGTAATTAAATATAATTCATGAAATATAATTTATTCACCATTCTTTTACTGTTAGCTCTAAAATATTCACACTGAACTATTCCGTTTTAAATTGTTGGGGTGGAATTTGCAGTAGCTGGCTCTTTGTATTGGAAGAAATCATTTAGGGTCAAGGGGCCCAGATGCTGCTCATCGTCATGTCGCTACAGCCGCATACGTGCTTTGGCAGAGAAGTTAGGTGCTTAATCTGCATTTATGGGTGTCTCACTTCTGCGGTGCCTTTCCACATCCCCAAATCTCAGCATTGTTTCCCGTAGACAGCAGTTCTAAGACATTAGTGTCACTTCTGAACTACCAGCAAAGTCAACATATCAAAGCACTGCCTTACAGCAACAGGTGCTGGATAATGTTAAATTTTCAGAAAGGGAGAGAGGCGAGTGGGTGGTGGTGGGGGGTTTGGTGGGGTATTAATTGTACCTCCAGAGTCATCTGGTGAGGACATTCCTCAATACAAGGGATTAATTCAAAGTTTACTTCCTGTGGCTGATTATATGCAAATTCATATAAGAAGTAAAACGAGGTAATCCACTCCATTTAACATTGGTTTATTTGGTAATTTAGTCAAACCAAAACAAAACCTAATACATTGTCAGTGTCAGGTTTGCCAGACCTGAAACAAGTCTGCACACAATCACGTTTGTAAGAGTGTATTACTTTGTACAAGTCTGCACACAATCACTGTCATGAATCCGGGCGGCTCGGGCGCGGCATGGTGCAGAATAAGGGTGGACGACCACTGGTGGTTCCAGGAACACGAAAAGCGGGGTTTATTAAACAAAACAGAAAGACACTAAGAAGCACAGCAAAATCAAAAGACCACGAGGGGTCAAAAACTAAAAAGGCATTATCAAAGACTAAATTTACAAATGGGATCAAGACAAACAGTCTACAAACAGAATATTCAAAATTTAACAGACATCCAACTACCACAAACAATGAACCACTGGCAACTAAACTTAAATACAAAACTGAAGAAGGTAATGACAGGCAGGAGTGAACAGACAATTAACCAAAAGGGAAAAGTGCAGGACAACGAGCAACCAGGAAAACACACACGGGCAGGAACAAGAACAGGCAACAGGTAAAACTAATAAACTCACAGAACTGAACAGGGAAACGGAGACTTAGACCAAGGAACAGGGAAATAGAAACTAACACTGGTGAATACAGACAGGAATAAACACAAGCAAGGGCACAAGGGACAAAACCAAAACCAACTACAAAATCAGACACAAGAACTAGAAAAACTCAAATGAAACACTAGGGAGCCAAAATACAAAAACAGAGGAGCTGGGATTCAAACACAGGACAGAAGGGAACACAGACAACTGGCTGCTAAATGTGTTGAGCCATGAGGCCAACAGAAAACAGGTGGAAAACAAAGACTCACATGAAGGACAGGATGACCAGCAACACTTACTGGTCAAACGGGGAAGGGACACAGTGAGACAACGGGGACCGACCCTGACAATCACGTCTGTAAGAGTGTATTACTTTGTACAAGTCTGCACACAATCACATGTTTGTAAGAGTTTATTACTTTGTGTATAGTTTTTAGGGTTTGCAAACTACCCCAACACTTTTGATGTAGTTATTTTTAGGTTTATAATGGAATAATTTAGATTTGCTAACATTTCAGAGTCAGAAAACAGGAGTGCCACGGCAGATGCGTCAGTTGGCAACCCTACAATGTTGTTCTACCACAATGTTCTTTTCATGTAAGAAATGAGGAAGACGAGACCCACAAATGACTCGAGAAATAAATGAGGCAGAATGAGGCCCAGAAATAATAACAATAATAATAATAACAGGCCAGGCAACTTATTATTATTATTATTATTATTGTTATTATTATTATTATTTTTATTATTATGCACAATGAAAAGCTAGAGGGGAAAATATAAACATAAAAGTGCAAATAGTTAATGCTTTCTTGTAAGGAAAAAAAATCTGTATTAGATAAAAGTCACGGATCATGTTGCGATGGTAATAGGACTAATTGTTCTAACTATAAATGAGAAACACTAACGATTCCACGGCAAGAAGAGGGGTTAATCAGATAACGAGTCTGACCTAGCCTAGCAAATTAAGACCAGGTGTCTTACATAGTAAAAAATGGCCTCTGTTTCTGGAATGGTGCACTGCGGTACGCGGAGGGTCAAAGGTCAGCTTCACAATTAGTTAAGCGTGATGGGTCAGCAGTACACTGGACAAGTGCTCGCACTTCCTGTTTGACTGCACTTCCTGCAGTAGAGCCGTCAGCCCATAGGCCTCCTCAGATTGCATGGTAAAAAGTGCTGATTTGATAACAGATGTCACCAGGCTTTTTTCAGTACACAACATGGGAATTTCAGTTCCACATAGATAATAAAATTTAAAACCAAAAATGAGAACTGTTGCGAGTTCGGTGAGCCATGTAGCATGAAAAGACATTGAAAAGTACATCAGTTTTACAGTAAATAGTTTTTAAATGCTAACTAAATAAAATGTATTATTTTTGAAGTTGTGTAGTGACATGGTTAATCCCAAATAAGGCTGAGATCTTCCATCACAGACCGCATTGTGGCATTTCTGACATTCCATGTTTATACGGACTGGATCCAGCTCGTACTTCCCAGGCTCCTGCAGGTCTGGCTGACATTTGTAATTAAACACCCCCACGGCCCCCCTCAATGCCACCTTTCCCAATCAGTCAGTGTGCACATGCTAATGTTCGGCTCCACGGAATACGCAGTTCAAAGAGGACTGGACCTGCCAAATGGGCCAAATAGACTGCAAGTGACATGGTTCAGTCCCTAGGAGGAAGGTTAGGGGAGGGGCGGGATCAAACAGACAGATGCTGGGTAGAGGTCTGCATCACGGGGGCCATGGCTGATTGTAATCCAGGCCCATAGAGAGCCACACCCCTAGGATTGGTCAGTCACCCACAGTAACACCATGGACACCCTGGCAGATTAAAAATTTTGTCACAGGGCCCAGAATTCGTAGCTGCACTCCTGGCCATCATAGATGATGGGTACATTAATTCTCTAAACTCTGCAAGAACAAATAAAATTAATTCATATACCTTGTTTGAAATATCATCCTTTTATTGCCGTTATTTTGCATTACTTTATAATTCCATTTATCGTTGCATCTAAAAAACACATGCAGACACTGACAGTTTAAGCATTAATGCTGAAGGACATTTAACTTTTTAGTTTCATTTGAAGTATCGTGAGTCTGTGTTTATCATTCCTTATAAGATGAATTTGGCTGATTAATGATCAAAGGCAGTGATTATGTCCCAGATGGCCAGGCACCTCAGTGATGTCATTCGTGAGAAGATCTCCTCCACATTTGACAGAGCCGCGGTGCCTTGGTTCTGCCAGTCCTTCCTCCTCACTACCAACTGCATGAAGAGTCCTGCTCCTCACCACTTACGCAACCTGGCATCTGGTCCAGGCCCGCATGCCGCAACTACCTCCTGGCCCACCGCCCGGCCACCGTCGCAGGATTACTACGGCTTGGACGTCTATCAGGCCCCTTGAAATCCGGCCGTCTCACCGCTTTTCGCCTCCAGCGTCTCTTTTCGATCGCATCTAGACATTCCGCTTGACACTCTTAGTTTACTCTCCAATATACTAATGTATCTGCGCCGTTTCATTTATCCAGCCATTTCAATCATATATCGTCGCTGTCCACTGAGAAACACGCATCTTCAAAAATTCATTATTTCAGAAGCGTGAAAAAACACATTTTCTTCAGAAACTGCATTACAAAATAAACCTAAAACAACGTAATGAGACATCTATAGCACCATAAATAGAAACCTTTATGTAGCCGTCAATGAATGGTTTCATGTTTTAAATGAACTGAAGTAGATTGTTGTCAGCGAGGTGAATACTCTGTGTCATTAATTTCACTTTGCCAGTCAGTCCTGCTACAACGTGTGATATCACACCGCTAATCTGTTCTATTGCGATTGATGTATTAGTACCCAAGTCCAATACAGCATGGAATCGCATTTATATTTGCATGATTTTCAGTAGGAGACAACATCACTATACGATGTACGCAAAAACAGTTATCCAAGAGAACGATATGATGTCATGAACGAGTCGTTCTTTTGAACCAGCTCTTTTCCATGAACCCATGAATCAGAACCAGATTTCAGATCTAAAAGAATCAAACTTTTTGTACATTCATGCAAAATACAGGTTAAGGTTTTAGAATCTAAAAATCTAGAAATATTTGATAAATTAATATAAAACATTAATATAAAACTTCACTTACATTTGCTTTTTTTAGGCTGTCTGTAGTCATGTTACCTTCAGTCCCCTTCTGCATATCATAGTCTGTCATATTTATGCTGGGTGCATGCCCGACCACATGGTTGCTGTGGCTCACTACTCTCCACTAATGAAGCCAAAATGAAGGTTTGTGAACCATTTGCTGCAGTTCATTGTCCCTTCGTAAACTAAGAGCACCATCTAGTGGGGTGTGGAAATACAGCAAATGGTTCATGAAGCATTGTTTTGGCCTTCACTACTGCCACTCTCTGCAATCGACAAATTCGCAAGTTCAGAATGTTCAGTTCAAGTTTACTAGGCAATTCTCGTGAGAATCATAAGAGCCATAGATGTTCATGATATATATTTTTCATGTATCATTATTTCTTACTAAAATGCATATTGATGCGCTACTGGCCACTGGAATTACTGTTTTTTATTAATACATTTAATTTGACGTAAGTTACTTAGTTGTGGAGTCACATTCCCCTAACCCTATTTTGTACATTGGTTATTTATATTATTTAAATTTTATCATGAATACAAATGTTAATTGATATAAATAAATTTGGTCTTAATAAATATTAGTTAAATTGATGACTTAAAACATCTTTTGATTGATCAGAGAGATGTCAAACATTATTAGACAGAGGAGAATGGGTGTATTACATCTATAGGTAAAGTTCACAATCATCAAAAAGTGTTTTTTATCAGAAAGTGACAATATGCAGGCAGACCTGACGATGCCGCTGCGTGGTTTTCAACAAAACAAAAACAGCTAAAACTGATTGATTCCTCAAATCTGGGACAATCTGAGTTCTACTCAAAAAATAAAGCCTCCAACAGAAGTGTTCCGTTATAGTCAGGGATGTAACTAGAAATTCTGGACTCCTTGATAGAAGGTCACTTTGGTTTGCCCCCTTATGTTCTATAATTTTCTAATTTTGCATGTTCAAGGTCCCCTGTAAAATCCACTCCCCTATATTTTATGATCGCATCATCCAGACTTAACCAATAATTTCATTCTTAATCTAACACTTTTTAGACCATTTCTGTAAAATTCAATCACATTTTTGTTTCACTAGTAAATGTAACCTTTCAGCAGTTTATCAGGAAACATTACTTGTTTTTCAAACCTAAATTATCTTCGTCTGTCCTTTTGGTGTGTGTATCTGTTCCCCAGGCATTGGTCAGGCTTACCCTAATCATTTCCACAACATTTGTCAACAAGAGGGAAGGATTTAAGAGCGAAACGTGATACTGTTGGGGGGGGGGGGGGGTGTGGGAATTGGGGCTGATTGCCAAACACAGGCGCTTTTTATTTTAAAGGCACATCTGTGACGATGAAGGCGAGAGCACCTCCGGTGTAAAGTACCAGGGCCCCAATTCAGTGCTCCCCCCCCTCCCCTCTCCCGGCCCCAGCCCCTCACCACTCTGTGAAAGTGGAGGCTCACTCAAACATGCCCGTCCATTGTGCCCTTCCTCACTGGAGCGATGTCGCCGGGCGTTACAGGAAGCATTCGCCATCTCGGTGCCAGCTGGCTCCCGCCAAAGAGGAACAATGCAGGGATCAGGGGAACAATGGCGGCCGGCCGAATCGGGGCTATTGTGAGGCCGCGTCTGTGCCAGCCTCCCCACGTCGGTCACACACAGACACCCCCCGTCCCCCCCCCCCATACTCAGTGCCAGTGCGCATTGTTACCTTTCAGAAGACGGGCATCTCCAGCAGAGGCAAAGGAAGAAATTTTTTAAAATAATAATTAGACAGTCATACGTGACCCCAATCTTTGGAGCTACGATACACTAGCCCTTTTATTAATGACTCCCAGACACCAAGGTCCCCCCCCCTGCCCAGCCCCACACACACACTCCCCCCATTCCATTATGCCGGAGATACACAGTGAAAATTGTGTCTGAAATGACTGAAAATGGAATGACTCAACAGCACAAGATCATTATTGAATCCAATTAAGTAAACCAACACTGGGTAATGTGATTTGACATGGCCTTTCTCATTCCCAGCAGATCGGCCGCGTGGTTTTGCACGCCGTGCCAGCAAAACATGTCAAGTCCCATCACAGCTGCAGCTGAATATTCATCGCAGGCCTCTGATTTTTTATTTTTTTTTTTTTTTGCTTTTTTTTATGTCTTTTGGCCACAGATCCCAGGCAGGTTCCCGTTGGTCCACGCCAACATCCGTCACCCGTCCGCGTTGGGGCCCCGGCAGGGCATGGGGCCCCCCCCCCCCCCCCCCAAAACTCGATAACTCCCATGATTCTCGGGTGGTGAAAGGCAACAATCACTATTATCACGATGGCGGGCAGATGTTGAGGCTGTTGGTCACAACCAGGCCAGTTTGTGAAGAGTCTCTGGGACAGAGTCATACAAGTAAACAGTGCTGTTTCCAGGTGAAGGAGTGGCTTCCGTACTTCCCATCATGCATTGCACAGCTACGTATGACTCTACTTGTCACTAACAAAACTAAATAACACTGGCTACTATCTTTAATAGTGAAATAGGCCGCATGTCTGGTTTAGTTTATCATTTTGAATGGATAACCTCTCACACTGCAACTAGCTACAATGATATGTTTTTAAGATCATATTTCAAAAATAAATAATATTATTCCTTCAAAATCATGCGCTCAAGAATCTGAGTTTCAGTGAACTGAAGTGAATGATTTTGGCCTAGATAAGCGAAAAAGACCTCATTCAGTTTGATCACATTAACACCTCATACATTATTTACTGTTTCAGTTCCTGCAGTCTTATAGGTGCTCATTACATGTTGGGAATAAGCTACCTTAATGTTATTTTCTGCTTTTTTCCCCAGTCAAAACTACCGGTACTGCTACTGGTGCAATTGCAGCTAATACTACCTTTTTATTTAGCTACAACAGGGAATATCACTGTGCCGTTAAGGTGGACACTGTATGATTTGTGCACCCCATTTTAATGTGAGAACTAAAGAGGTCCGCAGTCACAGTAAAGGATGCAATCAGGAGTTTAGCTTCTTTTTTTAATGTGTTTACAGCTGCTTGTGTTGGGTGGCAATTTGACAGCATATGAACATAGTTTGGTAACAGGCCAGCAGACTAATTCAAGAGTTTCTTGTTGGTTTCTCTTAAGAAATTGATCCCTGAGTGTGGGCAGCACAATGACCTCACACCTCCAGCCATGTGGGCCTGGTTCTTAGCGTGTGTGTGTGGTTTGTGTGTCTCTTCCTCCCACAGACCCAAGGAAAAGTGATTTAGATAAGCTGGTGTGTTTCTATCATTAGTCAAATAAATGCATTTATATAAAACAGTAATCCATTCTAATATTTTGACTGATTTGGAAGTACTACTATTCTGCCAAAAAACTCTTTTTATTGGACAGATTGAAATACCGCTGTTTGGAGCCCTGTTTGTTTCCAGCTTAGGGTTTGCGTCTATAAGAGATGCTAAACTTAGAGAGGAATGCCTTCTCATCATTAATACATCTACAAACTAGCAGTGAAAGACTGAGTATCCTTTCATAAGCTTGTAATCAACCAAGCTTTAAGCAGGATCTTATAATCTGTTTAGCAAAGGAAGATAGTGTGGAAAAAATCAGATTTGAGCTGCTTTAATAAAGATCACTGCGTAAAATCTATGGGTTGCTGCGTAACACCTCCAGGATTGTGAGATCATTTCTTCTGCCTAGCATCCCCCCCCCCAGCAGAACAATTTTCATGCCCGCACTCTGGTTCCCCCAGCAGTCGGAAAACATGCTGTCCAGCCCAGGGAGTCTCCAAATCAGCCTTAGCGTGTATTTATGTGTGTGGGTGCTCCTTCAATGGACTGGCATCCCATCTAGGATATTAAAAATGGCTAAATGGCTAGTAAACCCCTTAAGCAGCATATATTCTAGTTCTGTTATATTGATTTTAATCTGTCTGTAGTGTAATTAATTCTTGTTGATTTGCTTGAATAACCACCCAGTCTCTTAGTTGATTTGGTACGTTTTGGCGTGTTATTGGTTAATATTGTTGTCAATCAAGGGCTGTCGAGTTGCTGTTTATACTGATGTGCCTACCCTCTTTGACACTTGAAAGACTGAGGGAGAAATTTCACTGAAATTAGGCTTGTTGCAGAGAATTAATATCATTCATTTGAGTAAAATTTAACTCTGCCCAACACGGATTGTTTCCCTGCCGTGTGTCTCATGACTCCTGGGATAAGGATGCATGCACGGAATAATAAAAATCAATCATCAGAATTGATTTAGCCTTTGTACCTTGTGTTTTGGTTGATATTAAACGCATACTTAATGTATATTCTGTTTACTTGCAGGATGAGGTGGTGAGAATGGAAATGAGATTAAATAGTTGGCAGCGTGTGTCTAGCGACAGCATAACATTGAACATATTTAATTAGTGCAAAGAAAAAATACTGAGATCGAAGAGACCTTTAAAACAGCTCTGATCCTGAGGAGTCACTTAATTTAAAACACTTAATTTTCTATGTGAGCATAGAAAATTTTTAAGAAGGAATTCCTGGGGTTTTGTGGAGGTAATGTTTTGGCCAGTTGACAACAGAATGCTGAACACAGACATACATAGTCAATCTGTATGGCGTGTGCAGCTGTCATACCTGGCTGAAGATTACGACAACAATGTTGACAAAATACCCTGAAATCGACAGGGGAATCCTCTCAGGGACGCTGGCCTCACTTCAGCTTAGCCACATTTTCCTGCATTTATTTGCTTGGTTTAGTGGCCAATTCTTTCGCTCAGAGTAAGAGGCTGTTGTTGTCATTTTTCTCATTAAGGCCATTTCTTATACCCTTAAACCTCTTGTCTTGTGAGCCGAACATTCCAAAACCTTTTAGGTTTCTCTGTCTGCTAATCAGACACTATGCCTGATGAACTTTTTATTTTCTATTTATATTTTCAGGGGCTGAATTACTTTGTTAGTGACATTGTGAGCAACACAGACCAGCATCTTTTTTGCCTTGCAATGGCAACGACATACCATGGGAACACCTGTGACATCACGTGTTATGGGGAAAACCTGCAATGCTGTAACATGTTGTGGGGAAACCAGTAACACTGTGTAACGTGTCATGGGGAAAACCTGTAAGACTGTGTAACGTGTTATGGGAAAACCTGTAACACTGTGTAACGTGTCATGGGGAAAACCTGTAAGACTGTGTAACGTGTTATGGGAAAACCTGTAACACTGTGTAACGTGTCATGGGGAAAACCTGTAAGACTGTGTAACGTGTCATGGGGAAAACCTGTAACACTGTGTAACGTGTCATGGGGAAAACCTGTAACACTGTGTAACGTGTCATGGGGAAACCCTGTAACACTGTGTAACGTGTCATGGGGAAAACCTGTAACACTGTGTAACGTGTCATGGGGAAAACCTGTAACACTGTGTAACGTGTCATGGGGAAACCCTGTAACACTGTGTAACGTGTCATGGGGAAAACCTGTAACACT
>JAODKE010000037.1:13319647-13353285 GCA_026779605.1 Mormyrus hasselquistii
TGCACTAATGCCACGTCCTGCTTACAGTTTTAACTGGGCGTTTCACTGGAAGCTCAGCCTGGCTGCACTAATGCCACGTCCTGCTTACAGTTTTAACTGGGCGTTTCACTGGAAGCTCAGCCTGGCTGCACTAATGCCACATCCTGACAGATGTGCATTAATTTGTTTCATGTAGATGCTCCTTTCTGCCTTTTACTACCCATCTGGCTACTCTGCATCCATCCATCCATCTGACTTGTATATGAAAGGGAGATATTGAATGAAAGGCAGTAATCTTTACAGCATTCTTCTCATCTTTTCCTTGTTCATCTTTCAACCCTCCTCCTTCTCAGCCGTCCTCTCTCTTCTGAATGTCAGTCTGTTTGAGTGAAATGACCGCTTTCCTGTGCAGTGTGACGGAGGCCAGTTCTGTGTGAGACTCGCCAGCCTCACTGTACTTAAGAATCATGTTTCAGTGTTCACTCATGGTAATCATCTGTTATGATAATAATGATAATAATAACAATAACAAATTATTATTATTATTATTATTATTATTATTATTATTATTATTATTATTATTATTATTTTGGTCCTGTATTGGATAAGTAAAGAAAATGAATGGATGGATGGATGGATGGATGGATGGATGATTATTATTATTAAGTTATAAATTGTTATCTATCATCCCTCTTCTATATGTTTAAACAGGGTCACAAGGGGTCTAGGGCCCATCCCAGGCTGCACAGGGTATCAGGCTGGGGTCACCCTAGATGGAATGACGGTCCTTTACGTGGGTATTTTGATTATTACAGTTGTTGTTGTTGTTAATTCGCAGTGAAGACCACCCAGCCGGAGTCTGGCCGCTCCCTTGGAGAGCGGTATCAAACGTGCTGTCCGCCCCCCAGCGTGTTTGCGGAGAGCGTGTTCCCTCCCCGTCCCCTTTATGTCCCCTGCTCTCCATCCGTTGGTCAGGCCCGAGGCGGCTTTCAAAGGCGCTCTCTGTTCTTCAGTCTCATGTCAATCCCAGAAGCCGGGAAACGAGGCCTCTTTGTGGGATTAATTAGTAGCAGGAGCTGGTCACCACACTGGAGGGGCTGTAATTGCTACTCTCTGAAAGAGGGATGGGGTCTGAGATGGGGTCTGAGATGGACAGGTGCTTTGAACTGGGGGGCTCCACCGCACTGGATTAAAGGGGCACACGGGGTGGAGAGGGGGGGCTTTGAAGTCTGCCAAGAGGTCTAGGAGAAGAAATAAAAACTGGTTGTTTAAAATTATATCTGGCATCGCCAATCACATTTATCACTCGTTCTCACCTGTTGACAACCACGAGTGAAAATGCGAGAATCCAGCGAAGGAGGGTTTCCCTGTTTCACTCAGAAATACAAACATGCACACACACATGTCTGTAATTATATCTTTGTGGGGACTGTGCATTCATTTCTGTGGGGAAAACTCTAACCCCAACATGGTGACCTTAACTCCTACCCAGCTCTAAGCAACCAGACAAAATATGACACGTTTGGCATTGTTACTTTTTAGATTGCATTCACAGGTCATTGTGGGGACCTGAAAAAATGGTCCACACAATGTCAAAATAACAGGCTTTTATTACATTATGGGGAATATTTGGTCCCCATTATGTAATATAAACCTAATCCACACACACACACACATGCAAACATCAGGTCTTCATAAAAACATTCTATCTTCATCCCCTTCCTCCATTTGTTGAGTCATTAGTTGAATGGGCTGAATATAAAAATTTCATAGAAGGAAAAAGAGAATGTTCTGTAACTTTCCATAATAAAAAATAAAATATATTTGTATCTCACTGCTTAAGGTTAACCACAGAGTGGAATTCAGTATTTAAATGAGAAAATTATGAGATTAACCTGCATGTTATTATTGTTTACAAAAGTGTGTATTGTATTTAGTGTTAATCATCCCAATATGATTTCACGTTAATAATTCATTTTATTGAATTTTATTACAAAAGCATGTGATTAAGGGGGTATAGTATGAGATGAACTGCAATCATTAATTTAACATAAAAAAAGATTAAAAAAAATTACAATTCATTTAGAATAAACCTGTTAGCTCAGCATCGGGGTCAGAGGTCATTAAACTGTTTCTTTTGTGTGTACATGAGTACCTCTGTACTTTGATTTCAAACTTAGTATCCATAATGATTGTTTAATCGTCTGGATCGTGGTATATGGTCTGCATTTCACTCCCCCCCCCTTTTCTGAACAAAGGCTTAATTTAAATCAACAGTTCGCAACTCATCATTTCGGCAAGTGGCCGAATTTAAGCTGAATTCCCACGTGAAGATGTCATCAACCACCCTTTACATCCCTGCATAATTTAGCCATTCTGCTGAGAAACTTAAAGGTAAAAGGGTTCCCCAGAAAATGACCTCACTCTCCCCAAGTTCCCGGACGTGGGGTTTGGCTTGAGAGGGGGTGGGTTTGCTCTCCCCATCCTATCATTCCTGTTTTTCAGTGATGGCGTGCCACCCTGTAACATTAAAGTGTATCAGATTTGGAAATGTGTGAAAGGAACACACCCCTGGGTTTGTGAGGACAGTAAAGTAGAGACGCATCACACTGATGAAAAAGCTCCAACTTCTCTGTTTATAGGAGAAACCTGGGGTCATTAAAACGGCTTTTCAGAATATATACCCAAAGCAACAGCAACACCGTATAGTATCGGGAGAGAGGAGGGGCAGAGACGACCGCGGCAACAAAAGCGGGCATTCCAAGCACAATGCCGGGAAACAATAAACAAGTGACCTTTCCAAATGTCAGCCAGGCACAGTTTCATAATTTTGTGATTATTCTCTGAAGCTTTAGCACATTTTGTTTTCTCTTGGTCCCTCCACCGGCCTGTGATTTTGATAAGATGCATGTGCACATTTCATAGATGCCAGAGACAGTCACAGCACATGGAGAGTTACGCTCATCTGGCGAACTTCCGCTCCTTCCCGTCTGTTTGCGGTTCTGCATTTGTTTTATGGCATTTGTGCTTAAAAGATAACCCCCCAAAGGAAAAAACACTTTTTAAAATATAAAATCAAAAGGCTTAAAAAAAGGATGCTTATAAATATGTGATGCATAAAACATCATCAAATCTTAGACATCTCATCAAGTGAATGTCCTTGCAGGAATGTGGTTGTATCTCTCTTTTGTCCATCTGAAAGACCGTCCTGAAGGGAAAAGATCGATTTTAAAGCACTGAAATTAAAAACAAAAACGACAAAAAAGGGCATCACAAATCTGTTTATATGAATTGGATATTGCGGCGCATCGGTCGGCTTCATCAGACGTGAAAGCGGGATAGCCTTGATATTTCTGCCACGGCTGTTAAAATGAGCGTATCCTTGAGTCATGCTTGCGCAACAATCCGAGGGTGTCTGGAGGCTAGTAATTGTGCACATACATCAATTATACATCCGTCTCCTTACTCCGATCCTGGTGCTCTAATCAAGCCCAGCCCCATGTGCTCCTGGGGCTCCCGTCCCGGCGCTTTTATCGCAGGTGCTGCACGGGCGGCCTTGTTAGGGCTCTCGTAAGGAGATGAGGGGATGAGGGACTCTTTTTTCCTGTCCAGATGAGCGAGGGGGTGGGGGGGGGCAGGGTTTTGGAGCCGGCCATCGCATCCCCCTAACAGCTCCTGTCAGGACCCGGGAGGGTCTGTAATGAGCCCCATCGACACGGCCGGAGGCAGGACCTGTGTGCCGACCCAACGAAGCGAAAAGCCTGACCGGCACCTTGCAGCTTCACAATAATTAATCCACTGCCCCCCCTCCCTTTTTCCCTCTCTGCCTCCCTGCTTCATGTCTATTCATCTGCAAAGACCTCAGGTAGCTCAGCGCTCGACTAACCCTCTCAGAGCCCGAGGCCTTCGCTGAGACCCGGATCCGTCCTTCTGTCCGATCCGATGTGTTTGTAAACGGCACGGGTCCGGGGTGGCCGTACAGTGTCATGGAAACGTTTAGTCGTTTCCGTCGACGACGATTAGTGTCGCGGAGGACTCTTTAATAAAGATGCATGAGGGTTTATAAGAAGTACAAGGGACTGTTCAGCAATAATGGGTTTACCGGCGACTGGTAGGCGCTGTCATTACCACCCCGGTTGCTAAGGTTGTTTTAAATCCTTGCATTTTTTCCAGTTTGTTTTCTTCTTCCCCCAAGACAGCAGATGAAATTTTTCTACTGAGCTTCATTTGACTCTGCCCCCAGCAAAGTCTGACCTCTACAACACAGAGGTGAAAAGCTGCCTTCTCATTGGTCTGACACAAATGCCTCCAGAAGCAGCATTTTTGTTGTCTCACATCTCCTCTTTTCATTCGTTATTGTTATTTTTCTCTCCCTATCTCGCTCTTTCCCTTTTGGCGATATTCTCCCGCAGCGCATGGTATTCTCAAAACACACGAGTGAGAGTCTGTCCACCGCCGTGTGCATCATACCGGCCCTTCCCACGATTCCCTGCATGGGAAGATGGCGGCTCCTTTCAGCAAGTGAGAGGACTAACTGGGTCCCAGCATGGAGGACAACTTTGCTTCAATATGTTTTACCCAAAACAGTCACTGCAAATGATCTGCATTCAGCAGCACGACCTGCTTTTTCATTACCTATTCTCAGATTTCAATTTTAGGTCAAAAAGCCCATAAAAAAAAACAATGCACCGCTTAGTTCCTGCACTGGTCAATAAAATTATAGTTATTTTAATTAGATTAATTGACCAAAACATGGATAAACACACATGCACCTATTTTCAACAGAGCTTAGCCGGGTAATAATGAACAGTGACCAAGTCATGATTAAATCATATTTATACACGTGGGGGGGGGGGGGGGGGGGGGGTTGTGTCAATAATTATATACAGAAACAGACAAGTCAATAATAGTAATAATGGGGGCTGTGAAAATTAAGAAAGAAAAATCAGAAGTGGCATTAACTCACAGGTAGATTGGCTTGCAACACAGTATTCCAGTTGATTTTTTTTGAAAGAGCCTGTCTTGTTTTTATGTAATTAACTGAGTCCATTGTAATGTACTGAGATTATGTTTCACTTTACAGTTCATCGGTATGGTTTTCTTTGCAATAGCCAAGGTGACTAATACTAATCTTGAGTCATAATGCGGTGGGTCAAGAGATCTTAGATCTCTGAGTGGGCAGAGCTTTGGGCTTTGGAGATAGTGGAATGTCAGAATCCAGAATTGAAGATCTTGATGTGGGTAATGCTTTGCCAAAGTTGTCGAACCTATAGACAATGCTATATGGCATGAGCGTTAGTTTCTGTTGTATTGAGGGACCATTGAGAACACTGAGAAACCCATTCTGTATATTTTATGTTGAGTGAGTCATGCTCTGTATATTACTTTGTATTGTATTCACCTGTAGATTATGTCATTGGAAAAGTGTTAGAGCAAATTTGGCAGATACCTTTAAATAAAAATGTGTACAGCAACACACAGACACCTTAAGGGCAGCCCAGGTCATTAATCTTGGATTGTACTTCTTGCCCCATTCACTATCTACCTAATGTGTATCTCTCAGACCTCAAGCCCTGCAAAATTCAATTCCCCAATGGTTAAACTATAAGGGCAGGTTTGGAACTATCCAGAAGTTTAAGGGGTTTACACGGTATTGGGAGTGTGAAGGAAAAAAAAACCTGGAGTGCAAGCTATCCATCCTCTGCTGAAGGAATTGGCAGACACTTCTCTGATGCATCCGTGAGACGTTTGCAGAGACAGTCGGGCCTCGAGGGCGCTGGCGCTCCAGCAGAGGTGCCCAGACGGCCAGCTGATGCAGGGAGGCATTTCTGATGTTCCATTCCCAAACCTGCACTTCTCGGAAGGAGGAAATCTGAAAAAACCACAGCCGCATTTGCGCACCATGCGAACACCAAAAGGGAATCCTCGACCTCATTCGGATCGCGTCGTTCACATTCCACACCTTGATGGCGACCTCAACAGTGGAACCTGACATTCCATGCTGTAACCACTTCTGGAAGGTGTATAATTGTCAAGCTAACCATTTTTAACAGAGACGCACTGTACAAATAAACTACGTAATAACCCCAGAAGCACAACAGTGTGCACATTTTATAAATGTACAGGAATGACAGTGAATATTAAAAAAAAAAACTAACAATAAATAATAAAATCAATAATACAGAAAGTACCAAGCAGATGTTTCATTGGGAGAGAGCTTTCCCTCGATCAGAGTTCACTTACAAAGATGCCCCTTTTATATTAAAAGAAAAGAAAAATTCAGACAATCAAAATGTAATGAATAATACCTCAACTACATTTTTCCCCATCAGTAATATTTATTCATATTTTCATTTCGTAATGAACTTGTGCAGCAACAGAAATGGTCATTTGCAAAAACTTTTTTGCATTAATGGAAAAAAAATAGAAATCTATAAGAAAGCTAATTATTAAAAGAATATATTGATGTATAATTTAAATACCCCTATAATAATGTAATAAGGTAACATATTTAGCATTGATTTTTTTTTTTTATTTTAATTTCTTTTGCAAAGTTTTTTTTTTTTAATTGTATTTCTTTTTTAAGTGGGGAGAAAGGTAAACAAATTTTGTTCCCTGTTTCATGTTTTTAATAATATATTTTGGCCGTATTCAGTCATTTTAAAGGAGGATTCCATCAGCAATGATGGCACCGTAATATTAGTAGAACTGGAGAGAGTGAGAGGGGAAGAGAGAGAGAGAGAGAGAGATCCTGAATTTCAAGCTGACATAACAGGAGGACAAGGCTCACAGTTTCACAAGAACACGGGAAATTTTAATCAGGGAGCTGTGGGTGAAGGAGCGATCTTCCTCCTCACCGGGCCGCCGCGGCCTGGAACAGGTACACCGCTTTTAACACTACAAGCCTTAAACAGGGGGCGTAATGAGCATCCTGGAATTTTACATGTGACCCGTTAGGCTACTATGAGGCAGCCAGCAGCCACTTCTCACATCTCCAATGTCTCTGAGATATACACAGATTTTTTTTCCTTTGTGATTGTTGAATTTGATGTTACATGTTATGTTTTTTTAAGCACACAGAATAGAATAGAATAGAATAGCATAGAATAGAATAGAATAGAATAATGACATTTCATTGATCTCCACAGGGAAATTGCCTGTAGATCCCTATAACACTTATATTGACAATTAATTATAAAGAATTACTGTGAATTTACAGATTATAATAGATATTATTACATGATATTCAGTTTAAAAATATAGTGAAGAAGTAAATATCATCGCTAGGCTAATGGTGTTTACATTACCCAAGCATACAGACATCTGCACAATTTACTTCATGTGTAAATCTTAAAATGATACATTGGTAATTTTATTTTATCTGCATTTTGTGCTGTGATGTTATTAATTTTGTTCTTGAACAAACAGGCAAAAGCTCAGCGATGCTATTTTGGATGCTACTTTAAAACAAATAAACTAATTAACAACGGCAAATAGATTCACATTTTTTAGTTACATTGCACTAAATCAAAGAGCGGCTATAAGGGCCCGCCACTGAGAGACATCCACAGGGCTATAATTTTGTTTGCATATTTATTGTAATAAGTGGGAACTGCTACTCGACATCTCAACGTTGTTAATTAAATGGCACGCCTGTTGTGTTATAATACGCGAGAGACTTGTGCTTACGCGACCTAATACATTGATTAAAGTTTGCACATTGTTTGACAACGGACCAGAGATCAGGGGAAGGGTATAATGAAAAATAAGTATAAAACTCTCAGTTGTACTTTAAAACTGCAGCCTAGAGCCCACCTCCCAGTAGAAACGGACCGAGAGTACGGTATCGAACAAGCGGCATGCAGAAACCCGGTTTCGGAGTGATCCAAGGCCGGTCACAGTCGCCGGGCGCCACAAGTGACACGATAGGGGTGTGACCTCTGGATACGCACCACCACAAGACTCATGGTTTTTGTGGCGACACGATGCTGCTGTACTTGTTGTGGTTCCAAGGGTCACTTTTTATGCACCACCCACATAATAAATCTGAGATTCAGTATAACTTTGCAGCTATCGCCCTAATACTGAACCTGCTGTCTCTGACCTCATTAATTGTAAGTATGACATAAGTCGTCAGTCGCACTCTAGGTCTGCGTGTGGTTTGTGTATCCGGGTGGCAGGGGGGGCTGATTATGGAGAGAGGAAGAGCTGTCCTGCTGCACAGCCATACGCTGCGACCCCCCCCCCCCCAGTTCCCCTTCCCGCCGCTGCCTTACAGCTCGGGTTGACGGCTCTCATTTGCATGACCTCACTCTCTCTCTAGGGCTGTCTCCGCTCCGGGCCGCTGCCAGGGGACGGGCCCCGACTTGCACGCTGGCACGAGGGGTGAATGATGTCCGCTCGCTTTCAGCTAATCAGCCCGCGCAGTTTAGGGATGCCAGATGGGGGGAGGGGCGGAGGGGGGGCAGGCCTGGTGACAAACCCGCTCAGCAACGTTTACAGTGTGCGGGGAGCACTCCCTGCGCTTTGTGCATGCTTGTGCGCTCGTGTGTGTGTGCGTGCGTGAGTGTGTCGAAAAGTGACTCAGAGCCCCCTCTTATTACTGACAAACTTCCAGCTATTCAGTGAAGTACTACTGACCCCTATAGGCAGGAGGGAGGAAGTGCTTACATTCAGTGCTCGCACATTCATGGTAAAAGAAGCTTTTGTGCTACAAAAATAAGTGAAATATTTGAATATGCATTCTGTTTAAAAATGGCCCCAATGGTAAGACCCATCCACCTCTTCCTGCCCTCGTCATCATTGACTTCCCTGCTCCTCTTTGAAATGCAGTGACAGCTTCCGCATCACAGGGTCCCCACAAAAGCTGTGTCAACTGCTCCCCGAGTGCGGGCTCCATATGCACAGACTGCTGCGCCCCGAATCCCACAGGGTCCCCACAAAAGCTGTGTCAACTGCTCCCCGAGTGCGGGCTCCATATGCACAGACCACTGCGCCCCGAATCCCACAGTGTACCCACAAACTTTGGAGGAGGGTTGAGGCATAGATCATGAGGTCCTCTTCATGAGGCCAGCCAAACTTCCCTAAGGTGGGGAGGGTTTGCATCTGATCATGTGTATTATTCTTTGTGTAAGTTTAACAATACCTGCAATAAAGCATATTTAAATTTCAGCAGATCAGACTCACAAAAGGGAGAATAGATTTTTTCTTTAGCAGATGCCTAAAAACACATTTTAACATTTTTTTTTACGCTTGCGGGGTCGGGACATCCATCACCCTGCAATTTCTACACAAGACCATCGTCCTCCATCGGCAAAGACGCGGCCGTGGTAAAGCCATGAGCCCGAATGCAGAGAGCGCTGCGGAAAGGCCGATAAATAGCAGGAGCAATGCGTTAATAAATCGCGGCGCTGCATGGGTGTGGGGTGCGGGGGCTGCGGCCGGGGCACCAGTAATCCGGGGGGTTTGGTGAGTCCCGTGCGCGCACATGTGGCCCCCACGCTTCCATAATCCCTTTCACTGGCTCGCCAAGCTGCTGTGCTTTTACATTTAAAACGTTTTTTTTTCTTTCCTCTTCTCCTTCTTTCTCTCTCGCTCCTTCCTCACCCCAACCAAGTAAATCTCCCCGCTGAAGTGACAGGCCCATTCAGCGGCGAGCACGGCGGGACAGCTGGCAGGGGGGGGTGTGTGAAAGGCCGGTGCCCCCACACCCGTCCCGGCTCGCCCTGTCCTGTCGAAGCAGCCGCCGTGCCCCAGCTGAGCCCACAGCACGCTCACTCCCTCCCCGCCGCCATTTCTCTGAGCCTCCCCAGTGTCAGGCGAGACAGACTGCCACCCCAGGGGGAGCCATGTCTGCAGGAGGGGGGGTGGGGGGGGTTTGCACTTTGCTACATGATCACCTTAATGTTATGGTAATGACTATATAATGCATAGGCGTTGGTACAGTCATTTTATGCCACCAGAAATACAGAATGTTAAGCACAGGAATTTTTTAAAATACAGTAAAATCCCGTTATAGTGGACTCGGTTATAATGGAATATCCTCTGGTCCCGACCTTTTGGAACATGCAGAAAACGCAGCGGATATAGCGGACTGGCATATAATGGAATTTTGCTTATAACGGACAAACAGTTTGGTCCCCAGGGCCACTTTTAGCTGTAGTTTTGTTTGGCTATAACGGACACGCAGGCTCCGCCTACAAGACGCGTGGCGTGCTGGTATATCCAATGCAGATGCGTAGTCGGGATTATTAACAGTCACGCATCTGCTCAGGTAAAATTGGATTATATAATAATCTATACCACAAGTGTGTCTGCTGGGGTGTGACTGGGGTGTGTAAATGATGTCCTGTAGTTGTGTTCTGGGCATACAGCAACTCTGGATATAACAGACTTTGGATGTTACGGGACTGTTCTGCCAGGTCCCTTGAAGTCTGTTACAGCTGGGTTTTACTGTAGATATGTATCCCTTCATCCTACTTTATACAGATTTGGCCATTTTATATAAATGCTCTTTCAGCCCTAATTTTATCCACATCCATCCATCCATCTTCTAACCACTTATCCTGGCCAGGATTGCAGGGGTGGAGCATAAACACAGGACACATACATGCCAATCTGACACTATAAGCATCTGAGAAGTGCAAGCCCCACACTCAGAGGTGGGATTTGTACCCCCAGCATGGAGATTTGAGGTGACAGAGCTACTCCCCCCCCAGCTTGTTGTACCTCCTTTGAAGTGAATGTGAAGTGGTAGAATGCTGACCTCCAGGACAAGGTGTTGGGGATGGATGGAGTTTGGCGCAGAGGCCCCAAGCTTCACTGCTGCTTTGTGTCTCCGGGGCTGGTGTCCGACGGGGGTGCGGGTCGAGGCCCAAGTTAATCGGCTCTGGGGGTGGGGCTCTGGGGTGTAGGGGAACCCTCCCGTCCACAATCATAGGGGTGAATGGTGTTTACTAACAATCTTCATCCTTAACCTTCTTCTAAGCCCGTCCTCGTTGCCGTCTGTCATCTTCAGGGGCCGCTAATGTGGACAAAGCTGATGATTCACGCAGGTCAGACCAGAGAGTAACAGAGGAGGAAGGGGTAACTCTGTGTGTATGCATTTGTATGTGTGTGTGTCTGTGTGTTTGTGTGTGTGTGTTTGTATGGTGTGTTTGTGTGTGTGTGTGTGTGTGTGTGTGTCTGTGCCCTGTGATGCACTAGCTCTCCGCCAGGGTGTTCCCTGCTTGGCACACACCCCAAGTCACCGAGACCCCCTACTGGATAAGCAGTTATGGAAGATGGATGGTTTTGAGGAAGCAGCAACAGCAAACTAGTCATTAAGCTTCTCCAAATGAAACCCTCGCTTCCCTAGTTTAAGGGTTTTAATGTCATCCGGAAACGGAGAAAGTCATGATGGCTGCACTGAGCTCCAGCAGAGACTCCCTCGGAGGATCTCCAGCCTTCTGCACAGTTTGTCAGAGGCAGTCTAATATGTTCTTGTCAGACCCTAGACAAGCAATGAGGCTCGGGGCGAACAGCAGAGAGAGCACTTTGCGACAAATGAGAGGGGCAGAGGCGCTACCGGGAAACGTAAAACAAGACAGGCTGCGGCAGACTAACGAAACGTCAGCGGGCAACATCTCCCAGAGCATGGGGGAGTTGCATGTTCCGTGATGTAATGCTATGCTACACTACACTACATAGGAAAATACATACTCACGATGCAATGCATTATGGGAGAAGATTCCATCTCTGGCAAGCGATAGTTTTTGCTCAAGCTGACCAGGCTTCCACCTCTTCTCAGTCACGGAAGCTACCAGTCTGGCATTTGAGCTGAGGACCACAAAGTAGAGATGCTGAGTTCATGTGCTTTAACGTCATAGTACTATCAAAGTACAACCATTTCCAGGACGGTCCTTCTGCTCTCCCGCACCTCTGGGATGGGCAAAATGTACGGGCAAGATTTAGTCATTATTCCTTCCATTAATATTTTAGTTATAATTAGGAAGTTTTATCGTTAGGACATTTTTAGGCAGTAAGAACAGTCCACCAGCATAGTAATAAATGCTTTTTTGTTACTCTTAGTGCTGAATAAATTGCCTGCAATTCCAGAGCTAATTTTCTGTGGATTGCTAAGGGGATTCAAATTTCTTTATCGTGTTTTTTCGGACATGTGTGTGGTACCGCGCTGCGAAATGCTAAAGTACCACATCAAAAGTACAACCGAGCAGCACTTTTAAATGTCGGGCGTTGGGTTTGCGGCGTTAGCTGTGACTACGGCGATACAGCGGCTGGATTCCGTTACTAGGCGCTTATCTTCCGTTGTTGAGCAGCTTTGTCTGGCATAACAGGCAGCGGCTCTATCGTCCTACACTTTCCCCGGCAATGAGCGAAAGCCTCGCCCTGGCTCCCAAATGTCCCCACACTATTCCCATAAAGAGAGAGTTAACCTCAGATAGGGACTGAACTCATGATCCCCCCGCCATCATTGTCCAAGGCCATGATGGGAAGCAGCCCCCCCCCCCCCGAAGATGAGAGCGTCCAGCGTGCTTATCTGTCCACTAGGCTATGAGAAAAGGCCCGTCGACGGTGTGCGGCCGTTTGCTCTCTGCTTAACCTGATACCTGCCCTTTCAGGGGCAGAGAAAGGCACAGATATTGGCTTACACCTGCATTAAGGAAATCCCACCTGGCTGCAGATAGTGTTGGGGTGCCCTGATGTGCTGGGGCGGGAGGAGGGTGGACAGGAGAAGCCATGGCCAGCTGCATAAGACAGTCAGGTGCACTGGGTGGGGGGGACTGGGGGCATTCAGAGGTTCAGAGCGGAAGACCCCACGGCATGCGACCCAGCGGGAAAACCCTCCAACGCCAGGTAAAGGGGATACCTCTGAGTGTAGGTGGAGGCGCACGCTACCCCCTCCCCCCAGGGGATAACATGTCACAGCCAGGACACCCCCACTGCTGCATCCTCTGTGGGTGAATGGAGAGAAATAGGGTAGAGTAACGGCCCCTTTAGTGTGTAGCTATGAACCATTTGGGACAGGATGGGGCCAAGCTGCACCTCCATCCAAAGGGCCGCATTGTTTCTCCCGGCCTGGGGGCCCCTGGAGCATCAGAGCGTGCTGGAGGGAGTCAGGTGAATTCTGTTTTATTTCAGCAGCCAGGCGGGGGGGGGGGGTGTCTCCCCTCCTGAGTTTGCCGAGGCCCCTGCTCGCCCCATTCCGAGCGAGACGCGCCTAATGAGGAGAGAAATGGAAGTTCGTTGAGTTGTGGGGCGTCGAGGGTAATTTGCGATGTCCTCGCTTTATTCCCTCTGCTGTTTGTCCCAGTCCTCTTCTGTTTTTTTTTGTACATACAAGGCTCCTTCCTTAGGGGGAAGAGGAGAAGGTGAGGAAGAAGAGACTGAGCGATTCAGCCAAAGGCACTTAGGCCGGTAAAGGTAACGGATTATGTTCCCGACCTCAACCACTTCTGGCACGATAGAGCCAATTTCCCAAACTCAGTCCATTTTTTGGTAATTGTGAGATGAGACTGGCAATGCCAGGCTTTCTCACAGCACTGGGAAACAAAATTCACTGGTGCTTGTGTAAAATGGTATTTAAGAACATCCTGAGTATTGTTCTCTTTTATTGTAGCTGCATTTGTTCCTATTCCTTGAGAATAGATGGCCTCCAGATGAGCTCTAAGATGCCCCTGCCTGCTGTTAATCCCCTGAAGTTCGTCTCACTGGTACCCTCAGTGATTACCCTCCTGGGGTCTTCAAAAGGTAAATGATGCCCATTATATGCCAAACAAAGCCTCTTGGGGAGCTGGGGGGGGCAGATAGGAACACTAATTACCGAAGGAGGAATCTGCTCACTGACAGTCAGCGGCGGGAGCATCATGGATCACAGCAGAGCACAGGTACGACCTTCATACCATCTTTAGAAATAGCTGTGTAAAAACAGGCGGCACAGAAACCCGGTCCTTTGTCTCAGACTCATTTGACACTTTTTTCCAGTGACAGGCAGACACGTATGCAGCATCTGATTGTTTTCCCAGTTTTTATTATGCATCATCTAGCCACCCATCCATCTGCCATAATCCAGTGAGGGATCCCAGTGAGACAGAAGCACAAAACAAGGCAGGGGGCACCCTGGACAGGATACCAGTCCATCGCAGGGCACAGGGCAGGGGGACACCCTGGATGGGTACCAGTCAATCGCAGGGCACAGGGCAGGGGGACACCCTGGATGGGATACCAGTCCATCACAAGGCACAGGGCAGGGGGACACCCTGGATGTGTACCAGTCCATCACAGGGCACAGGGCAGGGGGACACCCTGGATGGGATACCAGTCCATCACAGGGCAGGGGGACACCCTGGATGGGATACCAGTCCATCACAGGGCACAGGGCAGGGGAACACCCTGGATGGGATACCAGTCCATCACAAGGCACAGGGCAGGGGGACACCCTGGATGTGTACCAGTCCATCACAGGGCAGGGGGACACCCTGGATGGGATACCAGTCCATCGCGGGGCACAAGGCAGGGGGACACCCTGGATGGGTACCAGTCCATCGCGGGGCACAGGGCAGGGGGACACCCTGGATGGGATACCAGTCCATCACAGGGCAGGGGGACACCCTGGATGGGTACCAGTCCATCGCCGGGCATAAGGGAAGGGATGATATCTGATGTCGTCAACTAACATTCAGCTATCTGGAAAATTCAACTATCTAGTTGAATCCAAAGTGCTTCAATCGCAGTTCTTATATACAAAAGAATAAAATGTGGTTTAAGGAGCTTGGTTTGAACAAAAATGGACATTAGTACTAAACTGCAGCTATGTTTCTAAGTCCGCCTAAAAAACCCAGCCTCGTGCCCATAAAACCACTTAGCCATGTTCTCATAATGGTCCCACAAGGTGGTATATGGGGATCTGTGTTGGTGAGAATAAAGGAGCTCCGAGACGTCACACTGAGCAGGATGCTACCGAACCCGTTGGTGTCAAAACGTGAGCCTTTGCAGAACAAAAACTTCTGTGATGGGTCCCAGCGTGAGCGTGTGTGTGGGTGTGTGTGTGCACACGTTTTACAGGGGCAAAGAGTTTTCTGCAGACAGCTTCCCATATCTCCATATCTCCACAGTTGGAGTTCTGTACACCCAGCAGGGCGTGCTTCCTTCATCTTCTGCCACATGTTTGGTCCGCCGACCCCTCCCCCGTCACAACCCTTCCCCCATCCCTCAGTTGGCTCCCATTGCCATGTGACCCCATGACCAGGCAGATTATTTCCATTACCTCAACACGACAGGGCCTTGCAGATAATACATGGAAGTCGATGTTCTAGGCAGTTAGATGGAGGCACGTGAGGGTCCATGTACAGGAACACGACAAGTGACATGGGCTCTGCTGTCCAGCCAGCAAGCTGGAGCTAAGCACTCTGCACTGTGGGACCAGCTGTGGCTAGGAATCGGGTGACTCTTCTGCTACATTGTAACTAGCAATGTCCTGATCCACTTTTTTGGTGCCACCCATCTAACCTGATTTATTCAATATGCCGATTCCGAGTCCCGATCCAATCTGATACATTCAACATGCCGATTCCGAGTCCCGATCCAATCTGATGCATTCAACATGCCGATTCCGAGTCCCGATCCAATCTGATACATTCAACATGCCGATTCCGAGTCCCGATCCAATCTGATACATTCAACATGCCGATTCCGAGTCCCGATCTTAATAAATATTAAAATATAGATACACGTACCATAGGCATCGGTGCATTCTTTGTCTGAGTAAGCCTTGCGTTTTTCCGGTATTCTTCCTTATGATGTATCTGAAAATGCATAATTAGATTTGCTGTATTAAATGACACTGTGTTGCTACTTCATCTTAAATGTTTGCCTTGCAAATATTCCAGGTAGCTGTTGGACTACTTCAAGTTTCCAATTTGAAGAGTTTCCACATTGCTGACATCTCAATAGTTTGCAGTTCCAAGCCGTGTGCCTCAGGCTTACTGCAGCATGTGATGGAACCGTACAATCTACACAGCTGATATCAATGAGGTGGGTGTGGGAATTTAAGTAGATCTTATCAAGCTGTGCTAATGGATACCGATCAATTAAAAAATTTGATATCAGCTCAGGACATTGTGCGTTGTAAGCCAGATGTAAACAAACAAAACATATTAGGTTAGGTTAGGTTCAGTTAGGTTAGGTTCGGTTAGGTTAGGTTAGGTTCAGTTAGGTTAGGTTTGGTTAGGTTAGGTTAACACAGTGGACCTTCTCATACCCCTGGACAGGAAGAGACATTTTTATCAGCTTTATTCTAGGAGCTCTAAAGGTTGACAACTTCAGTTAAAGTTCCTCATCCTTTGAAGTAGGCCTCAGGCTTGAGTAACCACATTAGCAGGTCAGTCTGCCATCAGAAATCCCTCCACGAACGCTACACAACCCTTGACCTAACCCAGAACTAGCTAGCTATCATCTGCCAGCATGTGACCACTAGACAGTAAATTTTCATCACCTTTGTTTGGCTGAATTTGCACAGAGTGCAGTATCGTCTGGGAGTGCTCTGAGCAAACACTGACTCTCACTGCTTCTTTTCCAAAGACGCTCATCTCGGAGATGAATCCCGTTACATCGATTCTGAGTGTCTGATACGTGCCGATACCACATCCCTGAGCCCCAGTCCCGGACAGCGAACGAAAGACTGGAGGTTCAGCTGGTAGCAATCATTAATACCTCAGGATCGCCAAGCGTAACCCAAGACCAAAGGCCACTCTCCCTGTTCCCTGTGCCCTCAGGCGTTCTTTTTTAACTGGTGCAACCTGAAAACCTGTCAGCTCGCATAAAACTCTGGGACAGAATGAAGCTTCTATGTTTCCTCTGTTGAGCTTTAACTGGGTCCTTCAAACACTCAGCAGCTTCCTTGCTTATTAATGCATGACCACAAGCCAAACTGCAAAGCCCGACCTGGAGAAAGGCCTTCATGTGAGCCTCCAGGGGCACCTGGGCCTCGCCTTTCAGAAATGAGTGATGTGCTCTTTCTGCAGATTTGCTTGTATCAGCCTGTGACGTGAGGCTTTTACTCTGGCACATGGGTGTCATGGATTTTCATAGACGTGTCGCGTAAACCGGCTGTAATGGAGCATAGATCCATTAAATTGTGTTTAATTGTATACAATTGTTTTATCTGGGACAATCACAAGCTTGGAGAATCTTTAAAGACAGTTTTACTCACACATAACCACAAACTCCTGACTGTCACAAATGTGGACCAAACAAACTCAGCAAAACACACATATAAACTGTTAAAATTATTCTGACAGGTTCAGAGTGTCCTACTGGATGCGTAGGTGATTTTAAAGGCTTTCATTTATTCAAAATATACGCACATTCACTGTAATTAAGAAATATGGTGTTTGGTTTGTTTCTTCTTTACTGGTTTCCAGGGGTGTCAGAGGGTATGGAGGCCAAATTCTGGGGCCCAGAACAGGGACAGTAGAACCCCGAAAAACTCTACCAAAGGGACCCAAATTATTTTTACATGGGACCCATATTTCTTCAGGTGTAAAACTGAACATGCCAACCCAAGCAAGGGCACCACTCTGACATTTTGTCAAGGGGCCCAGAATTTCTAGCTATGATCTGAGTGGCTTCATCTCAGCCACCTGCTGGCTGACTTTGTGGGTCTAACAGCGGAAGAACTCGCGGTTGTTAGGATGCAGCATCTATTTCATCTCAGAAATATTAATAATATAAATGAATTATCACTGTGGGGGGAAGGTTTCCTATTTTGTATTTGTTTCATCTTTTGTCTGTTTAAAAAACGTCTTTGAAGTAACATTACGAATATTAGAATGATGTATTACGTACTGCCAGTGTAGGTTTTATTGCAATGGTTAAATTATTGACGGGGAATAATCTGCCACTGGGGTCAGCTTGGAAAACCAAAGCCTTACTTTTGTGGTTGGGTGGTCATGGTGCAGAATGAATCCCAGCCCATGTCTGAGAGCACTAATTGCCGAAAGCATGGTTTTGTTTGTCTGTTTTCATACCCTTTTATTTTTGGTTCAAATATTTTTTTCCCACTTTTCATTCTTTTTCATTGAATTTATTTCTTTTGACACCCCTCATCTGTCACAGTGCTTGGGGAAAATAAATGGGCATCGGCGTCACCCGGTCCTTGTCAAAAGGTAGCTTTTTTTAAACACCCGCCCTCGGCTGTTGTGTGACACGGACAGGATTGATCCGCACTGTTTAGACAGGCGGCGTAACCTCATACAAATGTCTAAGCAGGCAGAAAATTATACATCACTATACGCAAATATTTTAACGGACAGTCATTACCTGTATCTATGAGCACTCATCTTAATTGATCAATTAGCAGGATGAATCTGATATTTTACATTCAGTTTTCCAACGGCAACAAGCATATTCCAACCGCTCTGCATGTAACAAACTCCCAGTTTCATCAGACTGAATCTAGACGGGGGCCAAAAATTGCTAATTGGATGGGCCCATGCGGGGGGGGCGGCTGGAATGAAAGCCAGCGAACACACAACCCTCTGTGGAGCGTGTCTGGGAACGCGGGGTCAGCTGGGCTATGAGGCCGGAACCTTCTGCTCCCCGTGGGCCTCCCCACCAAACGGGGGCTCATTAGACGGTCAGGCTCAGGTGTGACCCATTACCGGCTGCTTGACGAGGCTTTGTCACCAGGGGCAACAGTAAGAGGACGTGAGGGGGGGTTTTTATTATTAATGCACATAAAAGGCTGTTTTCTTATTCACTCTCCCGATTTGTTCTGTGAAGGAGTCTCTTTTTTCGTTTGTTAGCGATACCAGCGAAAGGATTAAAAGTGGCCCATTGTCTCCTCAGACTCGTCAGTCCTGCGCTGGAACCCTCTCCGGAACATCACAGACTGTGTGTGTGTGTGTGTGTGTGTGTGTATGTGTGTATATGTGTGTGTATATGTATGTGCGTGTGTGTGTGTGTGTGTGTATATGTGTGTATGTGTGTGTGTGTGTGTGTGTGTGTATATATATATATATATATATGCATGTAAGTATTCATCACCATTCCTACATACAAGCCACGTAACGTCTTCCAAAGTCCAATAACTATTTGATGAGCAAAATGTGCAACGTTAAGAACATTTAGGGAACTTCAGGAAAGTGGCGCTGATCTTGGTACAGATGGGGTGTAATATTTTTATACAGATTTTATAATAACACTGCACACAAAACACCAAATGACAGCAGAGCGGTGAAATGCACACAGCGTCACATACAGACGCGCCGCCCGGCCCCTCGGTCTCTTCGGTTTGTCACCTGCCGACACGCGACGAGTCACAGTACCCGGCACCTCTCTCCCCTGCCTGCAAGCACCCAGCCCAAGCCTGCTTTGGCCTGCGAGGAGAATCCAGGCTCCTTTGAGGAAAGTGCCTCATGTCCAATAGAAAGGAAAAAATGAATTACAGTATCATACAGAAGGTTTTCCAGGGACTGCTTTTCTCACCGAAGGCTATAAACTTTCTTTGGGTTTGTTATCATTCATAAAATGATTAATCTAAGACATATTGTTTAAAATTAAATTAACAAACAAACAATAATAGAAGTTATAAAACTATTTACTAATATACACCCAATGCATTTGAATGTAATTCACTGAAGTGTAGGTTTTGATGTTAAAGTCAGCTGGACCTAAAAATGTGTGGGACTCTGAGAGAGATCCAGTCCTTGACGGGTTTGGGGATTTGTGGTGTTAATCTTCATGCTGAGCGGTGAGGGGAATGTATGCAAATACAACTGAGGCGATAGTCTGATCCAAGTGCCGCCTCACCTGACGTTTCCGGAATAAATCGCAGCCTCCCGCTGAATGGTAACCTGAGAGTAAGGTCCGCTGGGCGGGGGGGCGGGGGGGGGAGTACTGAATAGGGTTAAATCATCTGCTAATCGCTGGTAATGAGAGCTACCCTGGGGAGGAAGCGGGGAAGCACACAGTCATGAAGAATGCTAGCCGGGGGGGGCGAGAAAGACCAAGGCAGGAGCTGAGAACTCCCAGTTTAACCAGTTTATATGACCAGACCTGAGCATATCTCACACAGGGATTTCACAAGTTTTCCATTTCTGCTTAATCTACCTTTGGCTAAAATCCTTAGCGGGGAGCACTTTGCCAGCAAAGGGTGGAAGGATCTGGAAGGACGAGATTCAGGCACCGCCGGCATTAGCTGGCACCCGTGTGCTGAGCTGCCTTCTTCAGATAAAGGGCAAATCTTTCTGCTTCGCCGGATCCAGGCCTGGCAAATGCGTGTGCTGGGGGGAGGGGCTTCTTCTCCATCAGACAGCCACATGTGTGTTAGGATTGGAGAGGGGGCACTTGGTCAGGTGATCACGCTGGCGCTTGTTCGGACTCCCCCCTGAGGGGCTGATGGGGTCACGAGGGTCGAACCGGACAGGCCAGGAAGGGGGTCTGCTTCGAGAACAGTGGGGTGGCTGGTCTGGGGCAGCACTTATCCAGCACTGTACCCCCCCACCGGCATCTGAGAACAGCGACGACCGTTCAGAGATGCGGGCCAGGAGTGTCTGACCTTTCCCGCGCTTTCTCCCCTCTGATTCCACTCAACTGATGGTGAGGGAACATCAGCAGCCTCCGACTGTCACACCGCCAAAGACAAAACGCTCATTTAGATTTCGCCAAGTACCTGAAGATGAAATTTCTTAGTAGAATTAATATAATTATTCAGGGCCTTTCCATTCATAAAAATCCATCAGATAAACTGCATGAAACCAGAACCGTAGGTAACGGTAACCGGTCCACCTTCCTCCGAGGACCTTTCGATGAAACACTGCAGCCCAAGTTAATGATTAAAAAAAAAATATAGAAGCCACATCCTAAGCAGCAGACTCCCCCCAGACAGTTAGCAAACCCTCCACAGCCATTCCACAATACATTACATGTAATAAAATTAAAAACCCCAGGTTGTAAAATTTGATTTGATTTGATTTGAAAGTGCAGGAGGGTCCACTGGAATTTACGTTCATTTTCTGGATCTCGTAATGCTTATTTACCTTTACTAAAATGTTTATTACAAATACACTTAATCATCCTCTTTTATAAAAAGACTATTAATTTTCTGTTTTAAATATTTTTTAACCAGATCATAAAATCACGCATTTCAGCGAATGCATCAGTTTATGCAACGTCCCACAAAAGCTGTGGGACGTAACCTCACCTGATTCCCCTGTTTGAACATCTGAAAACTCTGTAGATGAGTGGAGTTTGTCACCTGTTGGCGTGTTTGGCGCAGGTAAAGTACCGCGGTACTGAAGCCACAGTTCGTTAGTGTATCAATCATCACGGCAGCCCAGGGGAAAACGCAGTCTAGCAAAGGGATCATCAATGAAGATGTTCATGCTTCACACCTGAGTCACATCCTGTTATGAATCAGAGGTGAAGATTAGGAAGTTTATTTATACAAAGCTTAAGTTCTCATTTTATATTATAGGATTTTATAATATTTCCTATGGATCAATGTTTTATATATGTGTTTATGCATGCATACCCTTGTTTGTAAAACTTAGTTTAAAATAGGATGGATAAAACTTGAATATAAAATATCAAAGTGCAGATGAGTTTTTCTCATCCTACTGATTACTATTCAGTCTCTGACAGCTTCTAGTGCAAAGAGGCTGGGGGCACATCGGGACCCCAGAGAGACGTGCGGAGTTCCCTTTGTATTAATCCAGCCGCACAACTCCAGTGGCGTTCCACCCCCCACCCCGTAAGTGTTGGCTCAGTGGTTCGTTAATGGTGTTAATTTTGCAAGCAGATGAAGGGGACTGAGAACGGGGTGTGACACGGGAGGTGTCTGGTCCGAAACTGGGTAAACGGGACCCCAGGAATCGCGTCCGGGTCCTGAGATGGGGAAGAAAACAGAGTCGGAAGAGCCACTCGCCGACTCATCGGACACAAATACACACGGAAGTGTCAAGGGATGGAGAAAAAAAGCGGCAAGACGGGGGCCGATTGAGGAGTGAGAGAGACTGCGTGTAAGGTCTCTCTCCGGGAGACGTCCTGCTGTTCAGGCAGAAGACGCCTCCGTCGGGCCATATCCAGCCTGCTGCCTATGCACCCCCTCCACCCCCCGCCGTCCACGCCGAGCCGTGCGCCAGGGCTCGCGACATGCCCGCCGTTGCCAAGAGGCCCGCTGGCCAGTCCCTCTCGCCAGAACAGATGCCTTTCATGGGCCCCCGGCAGGTGCTGGCATGCCAAAAGACACGGAATGTGTGAAGAGAGGGTGGCAAGGACACAGGCATGGGGCAGAAGAACACAGAGGCTGGTCAGAGAGAGTCCCCCTCACAGACAGACACAGAGGCACTTCTTTATTCTAACAGGAAGGCCCTCAGGCCTTTGGAATATGAATCCTGCTTCCTGGCTCCTATTATATCCATTGAACGTGTGACATCTGAATTGTAATTAGTAGCTCATGGGTGACTGGATAGAAAATACCCCACCGCCCCACCGCAACCCCTCCCCACCCCTAAAACACTGGGGTGTCCTGAACAAACACAACAGGCCTCCATCTTTGTACACGCAATTCCTCCCCCTCCCCTGCCTTTGTCGTGGCCAAGCCAACAAACGAGGGCCTGGCGGGACCCCAGAGAGAAGCGGACTTTTGGGGTTCCATCATCACCCACCTCAATGGCTCTCCTTTAAGCACAAGTGCTGGACGGCTCTGCCAAGCGTCAGGGAGTGGAGATAATGCGATTGAACTGGTACTTAAATCTCAGTGAACCACTGCAGCTCGAGTAATTAGCGAATTGGATCCATGCTGGGGGGCTAATGATGGGTAATGCTGCCCTGGGCTCCATACACAAACCCGCATGATGTGGGCTTCGTCCTCCCCCCACTCTAGAAAACAAACTGCAGGTTCACACAGCAAAACAGTCCCACATGGTGTCTCAACCCAAGGAAAAGGCTTGAATAATTCCGAGGGGTGGGGTGACGGGAGTGAGGATGTAGGTTTCCTTTAACGGTGATGGCAAAGAAAGAGAGCGGACCCTGCCCATCCACCCAAGGTTCATTAGAGGAACAATGGTCTCTCTGCCATCTAATTAGAAAAGGTTAATAAGCAGAAGTGTCATGATTCATTACCCATGATCCTCTCTGCTGTGCTAAGAGGGGTTGACGGAAGCCAAACGAGGGAAAAAAAATTGATACACGTATTATTGATATATAAAAACATAAACACAACAGGCACACAGGTATATATAAACAGCATGTATAAGTGTTATATGAACGTCACTGTTTAAAATGACCTTTAAACTAAATCTATTCTATAAAAACAATTTTTAGTCCTATAAACATAATTTTTATGTAAAAAAAAAATCACTTAATATTCTGAAGCTGGAATTTAATAATAAAAAATGCATGTGTGGTACTCGGAATTCCCTAATTGCAAATCTGTAATTGAAAAACCAATTTAAAAAGACAAGAGACACAAGCCTGGAACATTTTCTTATTTGCACTTAAGCGAAAAATTGAATTGAAGACACTGAAGACTGCATGGACGTCCACCTGTGTCCTCTTAATCCCAAAAACGATTGCAGAAATGACACGTTCCAGTGACCGCGTGAGACGTGGATTTACCGTGGTGCAGGCGCGGCCCACGCTGTCAGCAGCACACCAGACTCTCAGGAAAGCTCCTGTTTTACATCCAGCGACGGCCAGCCATTAAAATTCACGGGTCGTAGAGACATTTTGCTAAATGCACTATTTCCCTGCTGAGAAGCACTCAGGAATATTCCGGAATAACAGTGAGCTTTATGTAGGCCTATTTCTCTTAGAAAGGCAAAACTTCAAGGTGAGACATCAGAGAGAAAGTTGCTTTTTCAACAGTATTTTCCAAAATGGTAATAGACGGGACCACCAGAAAAAAGTCAGGGAAAAAATTCTATAATAAGTCATACGATTGATTATCAGTTTAAGCTTTCAAACATGGCATGAAACAGTAAAAGAAAAACAACACAGATCTGAATTATCTGATTCTGTGTTTGTCAAAGACTCCAGAATTCGAATGAAGAACACCAGCATTTATGTTGATTCATAAATGCAGGACCTCCCAATCTTTGTGAACAGGTCCAGTGCACAGGGAGCTGTTACCTGTGTGTTCACTGGAGTAAGCAGTGCCCAGAACCTTCAGGCTAAGACTGAAACAAGCCACACACATCCCTAAGCAACACTTATCATTGTGCTTATAAACTCCTCCAGCCTTTTCCTACAGCCCCCCTGAGAATGAAATACAATTTGTAAATGCATCTAATAAGACACAAATGCCTCTTACACGAAACACAGAGCAGGACCTGACAAAAGTGCAAAAATTACAGTTTTTCTCATAAGATCCACTAAAATGTCCTTCACTGGTAAATTTCTTCGTTGGTGACAATTAAAAAATGCTTGTGCAATTATTAAAACAGATTCACAAGTGTACAGTGAACTGTAAAGATGCTTCTTGTTAGATAAATACAAAATTTAATTTAGCAATTTCATTTTTTGCATAGTAACAATAACTTGCTGTGAGTGGTAGGCTATATGGCCGTGTTGCTTTTCCAACCATTTATTTCCTTTAATTTTTAGCCTTACACGTCATCATCGTCATCATTATTGTTTCTGTTTTTGTTGTTGTGCTGACTATCCATCCATCACTGGTATTCCATTTTTAAACGCGACGAAACAGCTGAAATTCGCTGGTGCGGAAAAGCGAAGCGCCGCTGCTCCTCGCCATCGGTCGACCCCTGCGGTCCCGGCGGTAATAACAGCAAAACGCCGCCGCCTCGCTAATACGCTCGGGCGGGCGGTGCCGGGTGGCGGATCAATAACGCCGGGCAGCGGTCTCCGCAAAATGCTCTTCCCGGCAATTATCCTCCTCATCATCGCTACCTGTTAGGCGGTCACTACAAACCCTCCTCCCTTCTAAAACAAGAATTGTCTTTATAACTAATATCCGATGTCCAATTATGGCTGAATGTAATGGGACCTATAGGGGACCTACAGTACGCAAGCCTACGTCCTTTAAAGGGATGTTTTATATGCATTGCCTACTGATGACATTTTAAAACCCTATCCATTTAAAAAAATAAAACACATTTCCATTCGAGGATACTTTGCTACTGTCATCATCATCTTTATCATCATAATCATCATCATCATCATTATTATTATTATTATTATTATTATTATTATTATTATTATTATTATTATATTATATTGACTAAACACAACGGGAAACATTCAAACTACACAATCGGATTCAGCCAGTGGCTACAATTAAATTGACAGCACAGTAAACCGGATTCTCTATGCCCGGGAAGGCAGTGTGGTATTTTGTCAAAAATCAGCTCGAAAAGTCGAGAGCTAAACCAGAATCCCATCAGCCTGATGTGGCTCGGGTGCCTTTTTAAGCTATTCGTTAGAATCAGTTTCCCTTGGCATTACACCTCCTGAACTGCATTTCATGTAAACAGCCGGCAAGGAAGGTGGGAATGAAAATGGTACAAGGGAAGGGGGGTGAGGCCACGTAAGATGGAGAGGAGGAGGAGGAGGAAGATAAAAATTGAATTAATTGGTTGAAAAAAAGGAAAATATTGATCAAGGTGTGGGAGGGGGGGTTCCTTGCTTATCACTTCTGTCAAGTTCTGTGGACTTTGCGTGTTAGTGGTTAGTCCTTCCCTGCAAGAGCACCAATTTTTTTAGGAAATACATTTCCCCCCGTGAACATGACTGCGGGTCTTGGAGATACACTGTCCTGTCATCAATTCAGGTCTTGCATGCCATTTTTGGGGGATTATTTCTGTCTTAAAGGTTTTTATTTTGCCTTATTTATTTGTTTTTATTTAGGCTATCTTATTTGCTTAATCGAGATAGAAATAGAAATTTGCGGAAGTTTATTTTAAGTGACGAATGTATGTATGTGTGTTTTTGTGCATTCAGTTCAAAACCTAAAGGTACGTCCTCCGTATACGAAACATTTCGTCTGTCTGCTCAACTGACCAAGCGAATATACTGTAACAACATGGAAGAAGAACAAAACACAGCGGCCGTCTGCAAAACTAATCCGGTAACAGCATCCCTGCAACTTTCAAAGTCTATTAACCTACATCGCCATCTGGTGGCACAAAAGAACCGCGGCGTCCGTTCACGGGATATTGCGGCGTGTCCCCGAGCAGGTTTAACATTAATAATCATCCATCCATCCATTCACCCTTCGTCCAAACGCTTCTTTGTCGGATATTCTGGGCAGAAATGAAATAAAAAAAAAAAAACATTAATATTGTTAAAGTAATATTTCACGCAAATAAAAAGTGTTTTAAATATGCGAATATGTTTAATAAATAGTTGCTGTTATTTGTGCATAACTCATTTGTGTGTTACCTTTTTGTATTTCTTTCCTATTCCGTTATATGCATAGGTTGGTTTTGGTATCCTGAAACTATTAATCAAAGTAGCATCTTAAATATATCATTCAGCAGTTCCGATATATTAAGGGTGACCAAGAATAAAAAGCCTCAGTGTAACTAATACTTACAGCACAGCATGGAATTTCGACCCATGTAAAAACAACATTTTAATTACATATTATTAATTTTCAATTTGATCTTGTTGTTCCAAAAGTAACCTTTTGCTATGGCGTTGTTCCTCTCAGCATGTTTATTGCCCTGAGACTGACTTTGGAATGTAATTAATATTATCAATAATATTTTGTTTACGAAGTATGTATAAATATGATAATAACATTATTCATAACAATATGAATATGATAATGGTTGCACACATTAAAATAATGCTGAATTCAGGCGAAAGCGCAGCATAATGCAAAATGAACAGAGTACATACTTTAAACAGTTTAATCAGCCAATGTTAAAATTGTTGCTCTAAACATTAGAATTGCCTACCTATAGAAATAACAGGTGTAAAAATGTATATGGATAGTATTGATACTGGGCTTTATGATAACTGTAAAATATAACAAATCATATAAATATACATTTATTCAACCTGTAAAGTTTAGCAGTCTTTGAAGGTTTCATAGTGCTTCAGTCTCATGCATCCCAAGAGGTCTCTACTGACCTTAAGGTTTAGGTGAAATCATAGCGAATCTGCCAGAGAACAGGGGTCAATGGCACTGTGTCTTATGACTGTTCACATCAGACTAATAATCAATCATTGACTAATTAATTTTTATTGACAACTCCAGCAAAGTCAGATCAATGAAGGTTATTGACGCATTCGTGTACCTCTAGTCGTACAATATATCTTCATGTTCATAGCAGGTAGCTAAACTGGCCCTCATTAACTACGCAGGCACTGAAACGGTGCTGAGGAGTGGTTAGTTTATTTTGGTGGTGGTTCCGTCTTTTCCATATTTTGCTATTCATATTTTTCTTGGTGAGCTGGGGTTAGGGTTTGGGGTGGGAAAGAAATTTTAAAATGCAATTGTCTTTTTGCATGCAAGCGGCAGTTTGGAAATTAACTTTTTGATTATTCACTTACTACAATAATTAAATATTCCTTGCCCCGGGTACTCAGGGTAAGTGAACCATAAAGGAGATATCTAACAAGCCTTGACAGATGTTTTGAATAATGTTTATTTATCAAAAGTGAAAGAAAGTGCCGTAAACAGTCGCTCTCCGGTGACCTGTGTAACGTTTATTGCTTTTGTCCCACTTTCAGAGGATGTGATGTCAGGCAATTTTTTTTTCCTCATTAAAGTTTCTTTCACAAAGTTTCTAAGAGAAAGACCCAATAGAACAGCCATCAATGATAATGATTATGAAAAAAGGAAAGCAATGCCTTGTAGAAATTCCGAAAAAAAAATAACCGCACTAAATTCATATTCTAGCAGAAATTCTAAAAGAAAGACAAGACAAATAAACGTTCTGTAGGGGTTCTAGAACAAGAACCTTACACAAGGAACCTTCATGGATAGATTCTAGAAGCAGCATACTTACACTTGTAATGCGACTGTTTGTGATTGTACAGGTAGATTTTCACAAGTAGTCTCTCTTTAGATGTTCTAGGGAGAACCAGAGAAAATTAGAAAATTATCTGCAATATGCTTATTTAAAATATGGTTTTCATTTATTTATGAAGGATAGCTGTTCTAAAACAATAGTAAAATTAATAATAACTTCATTTAACTGACTGTACATATAATTTCATGTAACATGAAGTGAAAACCAACACATTAGCAACCTCAATGTGTAAATGAATTAAATGGGAAAATGAACAGATATATCCATATATAATACTATATTCAGGGACCATTTGCATAGAAAATACTACATTTAAAATTTTTCCAGCAGTAAAGTACGAAATGTTTATGAGACACGTTTTAGCTACGTACAACATCATGTGTGATCTGTAAGTTCAACTGCAGAAGCACTGGAGATAACAGGAATCAGAACAATCTACAGCAAAGATCTGAAGGTTTCATGCCAGAAGTCTGCAACCATTATTAAATGCTTTGATAAGCTCTTCTCCTCCTATGGCCTATGCGGGGTAATTGGGATGACGCCAAACTTTTGGAATATATTTTATGATGTCGCAGGTTTCCTGCTGTTTCCCGTACAGCCGAGGTGAGTGTCTCTCTTTCAGATACATTTACAATTTCTCTTTCTTTGCTGAAGCACTTATGTATTTCATATCAAAGTTTTGCATGAAATTTAACTGAAAAATTGGAAATAGGTCTTTCACGCGTCAGCTGCATAAATTTGGCATTTCATATAAACCTGTAACATCAAAGCACAAATTAAACAGTAGTCATTCATTTGTTGAAGTTGTATATAATTCAGTATAATTCAGTTAAACGTCACTTAATGCCAGTACTAATGTGATTAGCCAGTGATCATATAATATGCTTTTCTTGAAAAGAAAAAGCAATTTAGAAGCATTTCAGGGAAAATTTCAGACTGTGAATAAACCATATTGTTTTGAAGTTTTAAAAGATTCAAATTTCATAATTTTTCAAATAATTTTTAACGTGTCTATTTTTCCCACCTTTCAACACATTTGCCCCAAGCCGATATTGCAACTAAACCGTCGAAGACTTATGAAATTAGTTTTATTATTTAATCATGAAATCAAAATATAAAATAAAATATCATGGTGCTTATTTTGTATGTCAGTCAAAAATGTCATAATGTGTCATCCAAATATTCCAACTTTACTCGAAGGCTTCAGGCCAAGACACAAACACTTTTTAACGGACCAGAAAGGTAATCATCCTGCCCTTAGACTGGAAGCCTAATGGGGGAGGAATTGACAAATCAGACACAAGAAATTAAGAATGCATTTGCATGGAAATATTCATATTTGCCCACACTTCTGTGACAGGCCATCACAACACCTCAGCCTCAGCCCACGACCGTAAAAAAAAAAAAAACTCTGTCTGCCACTTTCATCAAGTCAGCAATGTGAATAAACAATGACAGTCAAACGGGAGCATGAAATCACCTAATATCATGTTGGTCTGCTGTTCTATCTCTCACCACAAAAGCTCTACCCTACAGGGTTCCGTTCCACTGAAAGTACGGCATTTTCCACAATCATGAATTCTCGCCTTGTCAGTTTCAAAAAATGCTACATTAAGGTCATTTTTGGTTTGTTTTTCTTTTGTTTTTTTGTTTCTTATACTTTCTAGACAGATGGTCTAGCCGTTTTATTAATCGCTTTTTTTTTCCATGTGCTTTCGATTCAACTGAGTCGGGACGTCAGAGTCATCACATAAACGAAGGAGTTCTCGTTATGTAAATGCGGATTGCACTGATAGGCATGTTCTGTTTCATGAATTACGTGCCCTTGTCAGAAGCCAAAGCAGTATTTGAATAACTTCAGAGGAGTCGTCATAAAAATGTGAAATTCGTGCACTGCCTCTGCCAGTTTTGATTTAGCTGGTGTAAAAATAGGTGTTTATTTCTTTATTTTGTTGAAAACGTGTGCATGATTGTTTTGTCATAAATGTTATTTAAATTAGGTCAGGTTGCATAAGTAATCGTGGTGCAACTTTTTGAATAATAACATAATGTTTGGCATTTGAATAAATACATTTCAATTTTTTACTTTTAATAAAATATGGTAAACAGCAGTGGTTAGTGTATATTTTTAAATTATTTTCCACCCACTAACTTGTTCCCCACTAAGAAACATGACAAGTTTAAATGCAAGGACGAGATCATAATATTGCTAGTCATTACTAATCACATTCCATTAGTAAAAAAAAAGTGTTTAATGTCAGCTATGCACAGATAAATGCGGCCCCATATTCAGTCTCCACTGTATCTCTTTATCTGTAAAAGATTTGATCATTTCTGGGTGAAAATATATTGAATGGATATTAAAGTTTTATAAGACATTGGTGAAAAAAATGTACTTTATTGTTTCTAGTTTGTTTCTTAATTTCGATTTAGCAATATCAGATATTTCCACTCTACAGAATTATCACGGTCATTCATGGAATGAGAAATACCAGTTATGCTTATCTGTTTTTTCCCAGAAGTACTTTGGAAACCAAATAACGTTTCATATATCAATCGTAAGAAAGTCTCTTTTCAACCAGGGATGAGCAACAATCATCACAGATTATATGTAGGGAGCAGCAAGAGACACTCTCATCACCAGCCGCTTTTGTGGCCTTTCTCTCCTTTTGTTCTTGGTTAAAATGCACTTTATACAGTTATTGCATAAATCACAATTCAAAAGAACTTCTCTGCATCTCTAACTCCTGACAGATACAAATGCACATGACATCAGACCCCCAAAATTGTTGGGGCTAATTTTAATATTCATGAGTTCTGTGCAAGCTCACTTCAGCAGTTTCGATTAAGCATTAATTAACAGCCAGAGGGAAAACCAAACAAAAATAAAGAGCTGAAATGCTAATTAAGGTGATTGGGATGTGCGCAGGCGGCCTGCTGTGTGGAGCCTTGAACGGGGGATGTGCGCAGGCTGTTCTGCCAAAGACGGCCTGCTGTGTGGAGCCTTGAACGGGTCTGAGGAGATTCAGGGTCCGCTAGTCGACAGCCTCACTCGTTCTATCACTTCCTACCGCTATTTACTGCTAGCCCTAGTTTTGCTGCAGATCTTGCCCACTTCTTTATAGTGATGTACTGTTTGTGTAGCACAGTTACGGCCGTGGTCGGGCTACTTGAGGATCAGTCATGTGAGAGTTAACTGCAACCAGTGCCAATTTTCCACATGCAAAGGCTAAACTAGAACTACTGTCATTGTAATATTAGAATGCAAATGTATTTAAAAATACAGATACTTAATGGGAAGCCCTCGGATTAGTTACAATGCAACACCTTTGCCATTGCAATCTATGTTTTCTTTCTGCAGGTGAACAAAGACCAAAGGCCTTAATCTGTGCCATTGGCAAGAAACACAAATCACTGCAGTATGATTATATATTTGTATGTTCAGGTCTCATGACACTTGAGTCCATCCAGCAATACTGACAGAACATGAATTATTTCAGTTATTAAGGACTAAATAGACCTAATGTTGACAATCATTAAGTTGTTCTTATGGTATTTTACTTGCTGAAAAGAAGTATCTCTATCTCATTGTAGAATGTCCCATAATTTGTATGGATTTAGTATTCAGCTAGTTTGAACAAATTAAAGATAATTTAAGGGATAAAATGATTTTTACAGTATTGTTTTTGGTGGGTCTTATTTATTAAGCACATTTCATTACCTGTTTATCTGTCTCTCATAGTGTTTATGTGTGCAAGTGTGTGCATGAATCTTGTCAGCTTTGAAAGTAATTTTCTGATTTCGAAATACAATATGCAAGATAAACATCCCGTTTGCTTACAAATGCTTTTATGTTATTAGTTCACAATGTATTTGCTTCAGGACAAAACATTCCCTTCACATCAGAAATGCAAATATGTACAGAATCCATTATTGTATATTTAATATAGTTACAAGTAAACAAAGCACTATGACATCACACTTTAATTTGCAAATGAATACATTTGTAAAATTTTAATAAATTACTCTTGTACACATTGAGACTAAGGGTTTAATATGTCATTGTCGTATTTGCTAAACCTCCGTCTAAATTTGCATAAACAGTAGACTACTAATGATTATTATTAATATATTCTTGTAATAATCTGTATTCTTCATTTGTGTTACCTATTTACGCATATTTTATCAACGTGTCGAACACTGGAATATTTATATTTTAAAGGAGGGTCAAATGTTGTTAGTTTAAATATATAAATGTTTCGATGAATGTTCATTTTTTAAAGTGGAAAGTCTAAAGTCACGATAAATGAGAGGCTTAATTCGAAGGCCGAAGGTTATTATATTTGCCTTGTCAGGGTTTTGAGGCCGTCCAGCCTTGCAAGACCCAGATAAAAAAATACATGAAGAAAATAAATGACTTTGTTAACCAGGCCTTATTGCTAAGCCAGGGTGTCATACTTGAATTGTATCAGAAATTTTTATCAGTGAATTGTAATCAGGTACTTCGGGCCACAAAGCTGTACATTATTACCACTGCACCAACCATCTGGTACAAAGTTGGGGGCTGGGATTTTTTTTTGGCGGGGGTATTCATTATTGTGGTTACAGTGGACTTACAATTTCTTTCACAATTTCTAAGTCTGGTATTCTCACGTGGAGATGGTGAGCGGGGAAACTTCAGAAAGGTCTACGAGGATGAGATGGGAAAGAACGTCAAAATGCTCACCTCAAAGAATGGGGGGGCGTCCACAAATTATATTACTAATATTTTCATTTTATTTTTATTTAAAATGGACTTGCTTAAACTTGCGAAATGCCTTGCTAATCTCGTTTTCAAAGATAAATCTTATCATTTATATTCATTCATTTTTTATATGTTAAACAAAGAAGTCTTGTGGTTAATATAATTTCTCAGATACATTACAGGTACATTATTTCTAAATTTTTATATAATGCACTTTAAGACACCAGCATCATTTCCAGTAAAGAAAAATGCTCCTTCCTGATCTTACTGGATTTGGGCGGTAACTTGGGTAGTTATTTCTGGGACTAACTAATTCCGGAAATTCCAAGGACCGAGAGATGCAGCTGCCAGAGCCGTTTGCTGAGACTGACCTTTTTGGCTGAGGCCTGCATCTACACCGCTTGCAACACGCTGAAGGTCTGCCTTCATATTTTTCAGAGGTTTTGTCACATATTTATTGCCTGGATAATCTGTTGTTTTTCTCAGTGTCAGTAAGAGGAAGTGACCTCGCTCTCACCCCGCTTCCTCATATCTCCTCATGGACTTTCTGTGAGACACATTTGTGATGAAACAAAGCCCCCCTAGTACTTCTGCCTCTTCCTCACACTCTGTCTCTGCACACTGTATCACAGTCTATTACCACAAATTAGGATTCAATAAAATTGCTATTCAGAGATAATTAGAGGCCTGATTTTTTTTTTTTTTGGGGGGGTGCCCTTTATGGCTCACGTCGAGGCCCCGCAGATACAGACAGCATGGGGTGGCATTATGCCCTACTCGCTCCCCAATGCCTTACATGCCTGGCAATGCCCCTCGGCCAGCGACCACCCCCCCCCCCCCCCCCCCCCCCCCCCCCCCCCCCCCCCCCCCCCCCCCGCCCACCACACCAACCCCCACCCCCACCCCACTCGGGG
>JAODKE010000037.1:13361433-13373181 GCA_026779605.1 Mormyrus hasselquistii
AAACTTTGATGGTCGAAGAGGACAGCCAGTAATGTGGTAGATGAAATCAATCATCACAACAATGAAGAGGTGATTGGGAAGGCAAGAGATCCAAAGAGAGGTTCAGGAGACAAGCCATCTATATGATCAATAGCAGCTGATGGCACTACAACAAGAACAATTATTATTATTATTATTATTATTATTATTGTTATTATTAATAATAATTATTATTATTATTATTATTATGTGATGGGTTAGCGCCCCATCCTGGGTTATTTGCTGCCTTATGCCCATAGGCTCCAGACCCCCTGCAACCCTGCGTTGGGCAGGTGGGTGTAGAAAACGGATGGATGGATGGATGGTTGGATGATAATAATACTTATTATTATTATTATTATTATTATTATTATTATTATTGTTGTTGTTGTTGTTGTCGTTAATAATGATGATGATGGTAATGATTAGCCTAAAAATCAAGCGAGCACCACTATCAAACAACACCCAGTCGCTAAGAGTTGAAAGGGAGGGAAAAGCAGCTTCATATCCCTGTATTTGAATTCGCTTGATAAGTACCATGGCCGCTTTTCGGGGCCGTCCGGCGGGCTGATTGAAAAGGATTGTTTACGGTAACCCTGTGATCAACCTGCCTGACAGCACACCATTACCCGGAATGACAAGCCGACGCCGCAATTTGGCCTGAAAGTGGCGGGCGGCCAATGACGGACCGTGATGCTTTACTGATAGCGAGTCTCGCCGTCATCTTCCTTCATAATTTGTTTTCAAGAACGGCGATTTACATTTCGGCTGGATAACACCTTTTAATGTATCGTGGGCATTAAGTGGGTGGGGGGGAGGGAAAAAAAAAGCCACATCTCCACTGGATTTTAAAGAGAACAGCCGGGACCTTGAGTGAAGAGGATTACAATTACAATTAAAATCCGAAGCTCACATGTCCAGCTAATGATCTGCAATAACCCTTTGTGTACCAGTAAATAATTCGCCGCAGCTGAACACGGGAGCAGCGGCCATAAGTAAATCATGAGGTATCGCCTTGCGGACGTCCATGTTAATGTCATGCAGAAAGTGTTATTTCACTAAAGGGCACCGAACCTGAATGAAATGCAAATATAAGCAATTTGGAAGCCGCTAAAAGAGGAGGGGGGGGGCGGGACATGGTGACCAGTTAAAACAAATGTGTGAAGGTTTATTATGATGCTGAATAACCTCCAGTCAGATTCATTTAAAATGGGGCCGTATGTGGATCCTGCATGCTGTTCCCCTCCGTGGGCAGCGGGCGGAGCCTCCCAACACACAGTATCTCTTTGATAATGGAAGCCTGGCATCAAAGGAGTGTTACCTCAAGGACTGAGCACAACGCTGCCTAATGTCTAGCGCATAAATATCCCAGCTAATTAACCGCCGTTGCAGGTGTGTCATTCATTGCCAAAACTGCACCTATTTTTCTGCATATTTTATTGTACAAAAAAAAAAGTAAATGAAAGAAAGATCATCGATCTCATGAACAAAACAAAGGCCGTCTTCCGGAAACCGGAATTTCCCCTGAAGTCCCCTTCAGAGCCTCTCACCGCTAGGGAGGGTGAGCAGACGATGGCCGTCCTGCCGCGCCTTTAAATGAGCTGACCTCGCTCGGCCGTTTGCTATGCAGAGAGACACGCTGTCATTTCAGCGCACCTTGGCCTTACCTGAAGGCCCCTAGGGGTCCCCGTGCCGCTCACTCAGTGACAAGTGGGCTGACGGCAGACTTATAGTGGAGAAGGACACACTACATACTTCCAGAAAAGTCCAAATAACTGACAGATAGCATCTCACTCCCCTGAATACTGATAACATGCAAACATTTAGCCTTTACCAAGTAATATAACTCCAAGGATATGGTCATAGTCTTATTTTCCTAATCACTCCTAATTTTAAATTAATTGCTAATAGTTCCATTTCCCTTGAAGTAGAGTTTAATATTAAAGCATTGATAACAACCATATAGACTCAAATGTATTTCACATTTCTTCCTCTGTTTTTCAGTCAGTCATGTATCATTTGCTAAATATGTTCAGAAGTATAATAATGTTTTTTGGGGACACATATAAAAACCTACCAGGCTGTTGTTGAGTATAGTTGCCATAAATTGAATTAAAAAGCAAAATAGAATGTTTACCAATCTGTATAGTGTAATGGGATACTTTGTTTTGGTCAAGAATATTTACCTGCCCCTGGACCATAAGCACAATAAATTCACGTGTGTGTGTCTGTGTCTGTGTGTGTGTGCGCGTGTGTCTGTGTGTGTGTGTGTGTGTGTGTGTGTGTGTGTGTGTGTGTCTGTCTGTGTGTGTGTGTCTGTGTGTCTGTGTCTGTGTCTGTGTGTGTGTGTAAAATTGTGTTTGGCTTTGTTATATTTGCTTTTCATGTTCCATTCTAGATAAATAACGACACATTTGCGTTCCTTTTCTGATATAATGTTATTTACGTAACTCACAGTTTATTCATTTTTACATAATTTCAGAAATTATGTAAAAATGCTTCCAGACTATATTTTCGCTGTGCACTAAGACATACCAACTTGGTCATGCAATTAAAATAAGTTGATTTCCTGCAAGGCAAATAATGAAACGAATTTGAAAAATGGCTCAAATGTCACTTGGGATTATTTAAAATCTAAATCGCGTATATCTACATAATAAGAAACATTCTGCCAAAATAAGCAAAATTGTGTTGTTAGCTGCATGTTAAATTGTTATTTTCTCTATAGACTATTTCATCGAGAACAAGACACCTGAAACATGTAAAGTGCTTTTATCGGGGCACTAAAGAGGCCGCTAACATAAATGACTTTTATTTGAGTGATTATATCAATTATTAACTCCAGTAAAAACCCGAGGGATATCAATACAGATAATTCCTGGCCTACAATAGCCACTGATAACCAGCCAACATAATATGTTCTTAATGAATTAGCTTGTTAGAAGATAATGTAACAAAAGCTATTCACAGTGACAAACTCCCAAAATTACATTTCATATACCCATTATGTGCAAGCTAAGGGACTTGGGTGATTTCAATTTTAAAAAGGCTAAGTAGGAGATTGCGAGGAGGAAGGAGAGCTTCTCCTCCTTCATCAGCTGCTTTTGTATGGCGCCGCGCACAACCCTGCAGAGCTCCTGGAGGGGCTTACGGGGCCTCGGCTGCGTTACCTGTGGACCAAGCGGATTCCGTAATTCACGTCTGCCCGCTAAACTGGGCTGTAGTGTTGTGTTTGCTGTGGGGGGAGTGACCATCTCTGGGGGAGAAGGGATTCAAATGACCAGCAGTATTGTGGTGGTTCTATCCATCTCGTTTGTACTGTGCTATGTTTGTTTCTAGATTTTCCCCTGTCATCTCCCCTCAATCTACCAGACCCTCCAGTCTGGTGACCTAAACATGACCATGTGTTCCTGGTACCCGAGTTTGATTTACGGCACTTTTATCTGATTCCCCCGTTTTGCTGACCTCATTCCACCCCATCCCCGTCAATCTGAAAAGAGAGACTCTGAGGAGCCACCTGTTCCACGCATCGGTCCGATATCACACGCCTCAGTTTACATCGCAGGCCGTCGTGAAATGGCTACGTCTTTAGATCTTGCTGGTGTGTCTAGGGAAAATATTCAACAAGTTAAAAAGCAAAATCCGATAAACATGCGATCATCAAATGCATACATTTCTCTTCAGGCCTTGGCGAAAGATTACACAGACTTTCACAGTGGTCACTCCCTCTGCTGTCGTTTGCCATGTTCTTTTTAATATTTAACACGTCAGCAGATGTACTCCAGTCCAGAAATTCTATGGAAAAATGGCTCACTCACATACATTAATCCAAACAATGTTAAAAATTCGTAAGGGTATGTTAATTCCACTGCTAAGAGTCATCTGAATAATTTAATAAAATTACTTCTAAATGTAGGATTTCACAGCTGAGGAAATGTCAGTACTTCTGTGCTAGTCTGTCTTAGAAAAGGTTAGCATCAGCTATGTTGGCAAATGAGAGAACAATCCACAGAATCCTTGATGCCGAACTCTTCAAAGCTGTCTATAAAAAGAAGAAAGTGAATTAATAAATTTTTTATCATGTTAAGAAAACAACTAAACACTGATTTTTTAAAACACATGTTAAAAGTTGTATGACCGTTACACGAGTCGTTTCTGATGATGAACAAAGCTGATTTTTATTTAACATTGGGTCGTGGGATTGGGTCACTATTCTGCCAATGAACCTGTGGACTGATATAATTTCAATTCATATATTTATTTTATAATTTGTCTTACTAGTAGAATTTTACTAGTAGAACTAGATTCCATGTTTTGCGTTTCTTTTCTGTTAGTTTAGTATTAATATGCAAAACAACCACTATATATGTTGTTTTCTTTGCTATTTGGAAAAAATTGAAAACATACGAAAACAAAGGAAAATTCCGACAGTCATAGCATGTTATCTGAAAAAAGATATAACATAGTTATATATATAACATATATATGTGTGTGTCTCCTAGTGACATCTAGTGATCATACCTCATAATTATGATGTACTAGCATAACAAACTAACACAACATGACGAACTGAAAATATTATTTGATTCTAAATAGTAAGCTTGTGACATTCCAGCCTTTCTCATCTCATTTGAAGAAGTTCAGATTTGATGTCCATCTATATTCCTTACTGGAATGATTCAGTAAAATTAAACAGTGTGTACAGTAATTAATTTATTGCAAATTCTTAAACCCCACTCTATTCTGTTATCGCCAACAAAATGAATAAATAAATAAATTGAACTCTTGCATGTCTATCCTTATCCCTGCGTTTCCGTCATGCTTACGAATCTTAATACGCTTGAAACAACAGAACCAATAGAGAAGATAACAGGCAAAACCAAAGAGCTTCTGAACTAGGAAGCTTGACGATTGGCACAGAACGACAGCACAGCATCCTCTGATCTTAACTAATTGAAGGCTTTGCCACGTAGATTGGGGGGTGGTTGTTCAAAAACACACTTTGCGACATTGTTTCGCTGCAGCTCACTCAACCTTTGATGTGCACCACTATGCACCACCTGGGCAACCAAGCCAGAACTCGAGGGATCCGGCCTGGGCTGCACTGGACAGCAAGGGAGGCCGTTCCCATTCAACAACATGCAAGGACACAACAAAACACTTTTCATATTCATGACCGCCTCCGTTCCCTCAAAAGCCTGGCGTATTGTTCACCTTCTCTATTTTTACCTCTCTGCTCTGACAGCTCACACACGCTGACCCACGAAGCAGCTCCCTATCCGTGCTTTTCTCTTCCTGGTGATGGTTTAAAAAGTAAAAAATAAAAATAAAAAAATGGAAAGCAGAAAAGGGCTCCGGCAAACACAGTTGTTTATACTTCATGACAGAAGCGATTCCTATCAGATTTATCACACCTGCTTCTGCATCCTCCACAGATACTCGCTAAATAAATAAAAAAATGACAATAAATCAAAACAGCTCCAGAAAGCAGATGCAGGAGGTGTTTCCTTCAGGAAAATAAATCTCAAGCTAATTGCATCAAGTTGCAGTTAAAAACTAAGCATTGTTTTGACATGTTGAAGCTCTTTAGTGCCGCACATTGAAATGAAACATGAAGCTTTGTCTTAGCAGAGTTCTGTTCCGATTTGCGTGATGTGTCTGAAGAATATGGATGTTATCCTAAGATATTTTTCTTGCCAACAGCATTAGAGCATTACTTTTTTAATCATGACTTCTCAAGATGCGTTTTTAGAAATTTAAGAACTTTTGACTTATGTGGTGTTTGGTAAATAACAGCAAAAATATATATTTCAAATACAAAAAAGTGCTACAGTGAATGACACTGCAGACTGTCGCGAGGATTATTTAACGAGCCTTCATTTGCATTTTTATACAAACAGATCCAATCAAATACTATGACAGACCAAAAATTTTCATTTTAAATAAATGTGGAACATGGCTGAAATAAAGAAGAGTGACATATCATGATTGTGCCTGATTCAGCTGCATTGGATGAGCACAAAAGGCTGAGAGCTTCCCTTCTCAGAAAAAGGGCCCATGTACTGGTATCATTCAGAGCAATTTCAGACTCTCTCACCATTATTTATACTCCATTTTAATGGTTGTGTTGTTTTGTCTTCTGTTGAACAAATTCAGAAGGTTTATGCAGTAATTTATCGCCTATATTTTACTAGAACCTGTTATTGCAAATTTCATTCTTTTCAATGTAGCCAATTGCTGAGTGAGTTGTAATTTAATGGAACAGATAATCCATGTTAAATAATTATACATTTAATTGCCGGTATGAAATGATTATGTCTTTGGCCAGATTGAATCCTGGAGAAACACACATAAATTTTTATTAAGAGCTGCACTAAGAGCACCTCTATTGCACGCAGTTAAGCACAATAAAACTGATTAACTGCTTGTGTGCTACACTGTAAAATATTTTACAAGGTGTTTGTGAGTATTTAACTGCAATGTATAAAAAAGAAACGGCTAAATTGTGTGGTAGTGAGACGGCTGATTCATCTCCTTTTGTCCCTCCAGGGAATTCAGGGATGAGTTCACTGCACACACAAGCACCCAGGAGCAGTCATCTGCATTTCCAGTGGAGAGAGCCAGACACAAAAAGGAAAGGGGGGGTTACTGTTTGTACTCTGTGTACTTCCCTATGTGAACAAACAACAAGGTGGGTGTAGTGTCTGGATTGGGAAGCGAGACTGCTGTCCCTGTGATTGAAAGGTCACCGGTTCGAATCCCTGACAACAGAGCGGTTTTGCTGCCTGGCCACTGAGCCCTAACCCCCCAAATTGCTTCAGGGACTGGCTGACCCTGCAATCTCAGAGATGTTTATTCATTTTGGATCAAAGCATCTGCTCAGGAAAGCAAAGATTTAAATGAGGGTCTGGTGGAAGGAGCTTCTGAGACTGTGGTGATCTTGTGGTGCTGGTTCAGGTTCAAAGTCCAGTCAAAAGTGCAAAGCGGTTTGTGAGGTTCAGCATGTCTGATCCACCCGGAACGTCAGGAAGTGGCAGCGGGAATACTGTAAGTTCCTTCTCAATGTATATAAAGAAGTCTGCGGGTTCCATAGCGGAACTGCGCAGAACGTGGAGCAGGTAAAAGCCAACTACAGGAGAATGACTTGAAACAGGTAATTCTCCCGGTGATAATATCTTCAGATCATCCAGGCATCCACGCATTAAAAAAAATCTTCACCCCTAACTTCACTGTCAGTGATACTTAACTCATTTTATTCTTCTTCCCCTGATATTTTTTTTCTAAAGGTGAGAATATTGAAAAGTCAGACAAAGTTCCTTCCTATTTGCACATTGGACCTTCCTGGCTCAACAGAGCCAGATGTCACGGCATTGTTCCCAGGAGGGGGTGACCGCATGGTTACCGAGCCTGTAACCAAGACCAGTGGGTTCCCGCCGCATTCTGGGGAGAGGACAGAATGACCACTGCTGTTTGTCAGATCCCAATGAGTGTCTTCATCGCCTCTGTCAGCATTGACATGCAGAGCACAGTAAATCACTAGCAAGTGAAGAGAGTCCTGCTTGGAAAACTTAGCATGTGCATCACGCCAGTCACTCACTGTTCCTTTGGCTGTACAAGAACACAAACCAAAGACCCCCTCCCCCACCACCGGAGCTCTAGCACCACTGCATGACACATGATGCTTTTTTTTAAATTCCTTGCACATGTGACACTTGCTCCATGTGACACGTATCTGGATTACCCACCATGCACTGGGCTTGGACTGGCCCGATGAATGGTAGAATGCCGTAATGAGATGCACAGCTTCTGAACATTGACTTAAAGGCGGGCAGGGAATGGAATCACCAAGAGATTTATTTTTTTCTGAGTGTATCCACATGTAGCTACAGATGTCACCCATTAAAACGTACACAAATCGTATTGTTAAATGGGACAAAGAGGGAACAGTTTGAAGAGTGACTGTTTCCTTTTGCAGAATCAGCTGAGCTCACATTCCTAAGAAAGGGACAAGAAGGCCTGTATATTTCATACAAGTACACTTACACATGCTAATCATGCATCTCTAAAATCATGGTAGAGCTTTTAGGGGTCATTATGAGCTGCATATACATCTATACTGTACATTGCTTGAATCTTGAATGGCTTTTGCTTCTTGTAACCACACAAGCTATGATGCATGGACGTCTGTCTTCAGTTATTGCTGGAAAACTTTTCGTATAAATCACATCCAACAAGAACTGAAAATTCTGATCCGAGTCCTTTTTCCTTCTTCATCAGGAAACTCAACAGTGTTTTTCGGCTGTTGCTTGTGTGGCTTGACCTGCACGTCAGCTGTTCAATCCCAGGTCAATCAGTCCTCTAATTAGTAATATAATTTGGGAATTACAGCGAAAGCCCTCATTCACAGCGGCCCTTTCTAGATGAGATTGGCCATCCCTGATCTAGAATGTTCTCTGTGTCATACAGGTTTCCTTTGGTTTTTCTCCCGCAGGCATTTCTAGGTTGACCGCTGCCTGTAAGAGTGTGACCTGTATGGACCTGGCTTCCCCCTATCCGGGTGTCCAGGCTCCAGGTGACCCTGCACTTTGCATCCCATTAGCAGCATTAGCAGCAATAGCGTCACGCCATCGCCGCCAGGAGCTCCGCAAGCCCCATGAGGTGCAGTAGCTGCTGGAGGCGTCATAAACGACGACCTCGTCTCGCCAAAGTGGAACTCCGACCGCAGTGCTGCCCGTTCCCAGACAACCCCGGCCCATACATTTAACCGCCGTTTACAGCCCTCTGTTCCAACTCTGGTCACTTTTACCAGCCTAGGAAAGGTTAGCGCTATGTAAAAATGAACCGTAATGATGAAAGCTGTTCCCCGCAAAGACCAGCTACACGCCGATCAGCTAAAAATCCTCAGAATTAATAGCATGCGTGTGATTGGGGGAAAGGTGTATATAGTATAATTAGAGAAATATCAGGGTTGCCGTCTGCACCCCCCCCGTTGATGAGCTTTATATGAGAGAGTGTTGTTGGTTAATTCTGTCTAACAGCGGTCTCTGTAATCACATACCCCCAATTAGACTCCTCTGCTCGCTGCTTTTGCAACTGTTTCTTTGCAGCCTCTTGTTGCCAGCCGGCATAATTAGCTTTCATCTGCTCCGGCAAAATAGACGAAAAGAGCATCAGTGATTGTGCCGGCACTCCAGCCCTCTACAGTAATCGCTGGCGATTTCAATCAGCTTAATTTTATCGTTGAAATGGAGGAAAATTGCCTCCTGGCCTCTTGTGCAAATCGGTCTATTCTTCCCCCAGTGAGCTGCTCACCAGGTTACAGGGGGCTCCGCTAGTAAACACCCACCTTTTTTAAGGCTGGGGGGGGGGGCAGTAAATGAGGCTTTGGCAAGTCTGCAGCCCTGCAGCAATTAGGCTCCGCCTCTTTTGAGAGGAGAGAGGGGAGGAAACGGAAACTCCATTCCTGCGATGGCAGAGAGGGATTGTGGGTGCGCTGGTTATTACACCATGCTGAAAGCATAGAGAGTAACGTGGCAAATTTCATACCTGGAATCATTCACATGGCTTTTAACGACACACAGCAAACTGATGATAAGATGCTGGCATTCGGGGGAGCAGGAGAGATCCTGTTATTTGTCAGGGCCAGCTGTCCAATAAAAAAAAAAAATACATTTCCAAAAGTTTCTTAGACCCTCAGGTGTGTTTTTAAGGCCACTGATGAGAGATTCTCATGTGATAAGGTGCAAAATTGCCACTGTCTTTTGTTTAGGTTTACATCAAATATAGTAGCGTTAGACATTCCTGTGAGAAATCAGCAGTTATTGGCCTTGATCAGAGGTCTATAATGCTGAAATCACTCTTTTCACCCTCTAATTTATACCTGCAATCTTCCAATTATGGCCATAGTGTCCTGACCTACTAAGTTGCACACCACCCAAAACATGAGAGGAACATGAAATTTAACTCCTTAAATGATAATTATTAAGGCTCTAAAGTGTAAATTTATAAAATGTACATTAAATTACAGGGAGGATGCATACTGTGTATTTAATATTTAATGTTATAATAGAACAAAATCCAAAATTTACTGTTTGATTATAGATTTTATTATTTTCATTTAGATTTTTACTTCATAAACTCCTATGAATTGTCATCTCTCTTTTTATCTTTTTTTCTGCAAAGATTACACTGTCTGATTACACTGGCAAAATAATAATGTCAGTTACTATGAATTAATGTTTCTTTTGTTCATCTGCTTTTGCAATGTGAATTAAGGTTAGATACATTTGTGTCCCTATATAACAATGCGAGAACATGTGTGTGATCAAACACACCCCCCATCCTCTCACCTAACAGCATTTGTTATTGAGGACTCCTCACCGTGAGTTGCAAGGTAACCCGAAAACGGCTTGTAAGGCCTCTATTTCCAAGTAGTCCTGCAGTCCAGGACATTTCCATACGCAGAACTACTCTGCCTGGTCTGAAATGGCTGCTAACAGGTAGACAGGTCGATTAGGTCCCATTCCATCTAAGCATTTTTTGACAGACATGTGTGACGCTGATGCATTCTGGTAAAATCCTGCCATTTTTTCTCTTTTTCTCTCTCACAGACTCCATTGCAGTAAAATTAAATTTGACAGCGGTGCGACCGCATTGTCCAAGATCTGTTCCAGGTTTTAAAAACTCTTTGACGAATGTAATCACGTCTGCATAACCATTGCATAGATGTCAGAATGTATAAAGATGGGTTTAATATGTTCATTAGGGAACTTCATTGGCTTTTACAGCTATTCGACACACTGTAGAGCCAAAACCGTAATTAATGTCGAACCCGACACCTCTCGGAGGACACATCTCCCCCAAAAAATGTTATGGTGCGAGGATAAATGCAGGTTAATGCTACAATGGGGTAACAGTATGGGGGGGTGGTAAGTTTTTCTGGTGGACCTCTATCTCTTATTCCCCGGCCAAATGCGGGAGTGAAATTTTAAAAGAGGGAACAAATCCCCCTAACTGAGACAACCGCCCACCCGTCGGTCTAAGCCTGTTTGGCAGGGAAATTGGGAACGGGGTTAAACCCCAGAAATTGCCAGCGGTTGGGGGGGGGGGGTGGTTGTTTAATGTCACAAATCAACACATCAGAGTAAAATGTCCTGTAGGGCCTGCTTTCACGCTGGGAGATGCCTAAGATGTTGGACTCGAACCTGTGCACAGGCCGCTCCTTCATCGCAGCCATCAAGACGTGAGCTGGGCCATGTGACCAGAACCCTCACCAGCGCTGCCTGCAGCTCGGCTGAGCTGTTTGTTTAGGAACCTCTCCCTGAAAATTGTATTCCATCGACCATGCTCACTATCAACACACAATTATCTGACTTAATCATGTGGAACAGTAGCAAAATCACCTGGGGCTTAGGAACTAATGACATTCTCGTCTGACGCGCTTTGCTAAAACGGCTCTGCACCTGCAGCAGGAACAGGAAGATTGCTAAAGAAAATTTACTTTCGTTTTTTTCCCTCACGCATCCTTTTCTATTTCTTTCCCTTCATCTTCTAGCCATCTTTATCTACTTCCCCTTTCTTCTGAAATCATTCTTTTTTCTGCACAGCAGAATCGTCAACATTCAGGTTTTTATATGTGTTTATTTTTTCATACACGTAAGTCTGTACACTGATACGTTTGTTTACCGTGGCCAGATTGTTTTCTTTTTATCTGCAAAAAGTATTCTTCAT
>JAODKE010000037.1:13384484-13406184 GCA_026779605.1 Mormyrus hasselquistii
GCGCCAAGGGATGTAGATCGTCTCATCAGTCTGGACCTGGGACTGGCAAAAGGGAGGTCCAGCTGCACCTCTGCCCCGAAGTTTCCTGCGTGGGCACACAGACAGCGCCTCTCCAAATCGGGTCATAACCCAAACACCAAAGAACCCTAAACATTCTTAGATACAACAGGAACAGTAAAGCAACACGGAAACCAAAAATATGAACACTGTGCTGTGTTTATGGTAGTTAATACATGTACTCCACGACACCTTGACGATAACAATAGTATTCTTAAACTTACCAGAAATAGGATACCTCTTCGAAGCAGAGGTGTGTTCCCATCTCCTCTGAGCAGGAAGGGAGAAATATCTCTGTGTGGTTGCTAAATTCTGAAAATGAATGAGAAGAGTGAAGTGAAACCATTCTATAATTACAAGGGAATACAATGCCGCTTTGAAATCGGCGCAGCACAATAAGCCTCTCCAAGTCTCCGCAGCGCACCTTATGCAGGCCCCCCACGCCTCGCAGGCTGTGGTGAAGGCTGGCGTGACGCCGCATCAAGATCTCCCTGGTCCTGGTTTCGTCAGGCAAGGCGTGCTTGCTTGTGTAAGATACCGTCTGATGGAAACACACAGGCGTTTGAAATTATTCACCATCATGAATATGCTCATTAGATGCTTAGAGGTAACAGGAACGTTAACACATAAACGCTTAATTGAATTTAGAAAAAGGCTTTGCTCTTGCACATGTGTAGGCCTGAAATCTAAAAGGAAGGAAAGCGCTTAAAGACGGCAACAGGAGCTGCCGATTGGAACAGAAACCCTGCACTAGGCGTATAATCTCATGTGACATTCTATAGTAATTCTGCCGTGTGTTTTCTATAACCTCAGATATCGGTTTCACAGCTCCTCACAGGCCTGTCTTGTATTTAGCACGGGTCGGAGTAGCTGTAGCTGTAGCTGTAGCACCCCTTCTCTTCCATCTCCTAGCCAACCACGTCTGCTAGTGAAATGCTGACATGGTCACAGACAAAAAATTCTTATAGAGACTGAAAGTACGCTGCCTTTTTTTAATATACGAGCACAATAATTTTAGAAGACAATATGATTATGAGATACCACAGAGGAGATACAAGGAGTCCTGGTAAGTATGTAAAAGATTCATAAATCAGGAATTATACAGCAGATCTGCAAAGATATAAGCAAGGGTTGTTTACAAGATATCCATACAGGGAATACGGCGATGACTCACCCTCTGTCGTATCTTGTACATGTTCTTCGACAAGAGATTGTGCATGTTTCTCAGGTCGCTTGCCAAGAATTTCTTCTTGAGTTTGGAGGCAGATTCTTCCTGACTGGTAATTCAGCGATATAAAATGCTAATTCATAGACACCATGTATCATAATCAGTCTCTCAACCCGCTGATATTCAACAGTATTCATGACACAGAATAAATGACACAGAACCCTATAGAACCTAGCAAGTGTAGGAATGTGAAGCCGACGATGTGGTAGGAAAATAGTGAGAACAGAGAAAAAGGAGGCATAGAGAACAGAACCGCGAACAGCGGAAATAAGATCAACTGCTTGTAAACGAAGCTGCAGCAAACAGTCAGAATGACTCACTTTGCGGTTTCGGGAGACAGAGAGTCACCAACTGCAGGAAGTTCCAGAATATCCATGACATTCTGCAGTTCCAACTTCTTATAAAGAGACACAATACTCGATTCTGGTTGGTTGTCCCTGATCAGGATCCATCTGATGAACCTGTCGTTAAACTTCTTGAACCTGTTTGCAGGGATCAGAGCAGAAAACTGCCCATCCATTAAACCATAAAATGAAATAACATGACCCCAGTGGAGTGCAGGAGTAGAGCCACTGGGAATGTCTAAACATTGGCAATCCATTTCACTACAGAACTGACCCAGTATCCAAACTCACTTACAGATCCTTACTGACACCCAGTTCATTCCATTTAACTGAAATTAACTGCAGTCCTGCGATGGAATAGATTTTAAGTGCTCTAATTACACACCCATACTCGAAATTGTTGACTTTTGAAAAAACCTGCTTCTATTTTTTTAGCCCATTGTTCACTGCCTTTGGTCGTATTATATAAAGGTAAGTACTAGTACTCCATATTGAGCACATAACTGAAAAATATACTGCCCTGTAACAATTTGGATGTCCCATTTGACATCATTTACCATCATTCTCAGCATTGTTCTAAAACAGTCTTTCTCAAACCAATCTTGGACCTCCAGACAGTCTATGTTTTTGCTCCCTTCCAAGTCCAGGGGAATCCAGGGGAATCTGGACCACCTGGAGGTCCCTGAGGACTGGTTTGAGAAACGCTGCTCTTCAGCTATGATAAAGGGCAGGAGGAAGAAAGAGCTTCACGAGAAGATCGGGGCAGGGTTTCAGCAGAGGGCAGAAGAAAAGAAACTACTGACTGAACTTCAACAAAGTGATGGCAGAGCTGGATGTCATGATGAAAGACGCAGCCAATCTCACACTTCAAGCCTCAATATGGCTATAATGAGCACAGTCTACACACACCAGTGTGTCTGGATGCTCTGTGCCTGTATTTAAAGAGCCTGGTTTAATAAAGCAGCATCACTGCTCATTCCACATTCATATGGGTAAATCATCTAAAAGATACCACCAGTCAGGCTATTACTTGTCTTTCCAGTAATGGTGACTCCACTGACCGCAGATGTCCTCAATTCCAACAACAGTGTGCTCCATCGCCTGGATGAACATACAGGATGCTGGTTTTAGGGCTAGCAAAAGTGAGCCAAAAAGTACTCTGAGTGTCAGTAATAGTGCAAACAGAACAGGAGCAGACAAGACAAATATGTCAGGGATTAGCCTCTTACCCGCACGTGAATCTCAACATTGATAGTTTCCAGTGTCCAATTGGATTTCCTCACATTTATGAATTGGATCAAGGGTCGGATGCTGATTCCCTGTTTCAGATCCCAGATGAAAAGTCAAATGAGAATAAGAGCCTCGTGTTTGCTGAAGCGTATCCATTAACAGCCAGGATAGCCACTACTGTTGTTGGTTGTTCAGCATTAAGCACGATCCTAAGGGTAACTGAGTCTGACTGAATGTTTGAGGGTGGTGTGGTGGTTTGGGGGTGTGGCTCAGTTGGTTTGGACTCCATGAAAATGATCAGAAGGGCACCGGTTTGAGTCCCAGGGCTGACAGATAGATGCCACTATTTGGCCCCTGCTCCGGGGGTGCTGCACGCTGGCTGGCCCTGCACTATAACCCCAAAGCTTGCTCTCACCTGTGTCATCGTGTCTCATTGTCTCTCATGGAGAGCAAGATGGGATAGGATTTCCCCACGGGGACCAATAAAGTACTGTCATTCTATTGTACTGAAATGCATTGGCCTCACAACATAGTTGCGTTTCCAATTCCTGCCTCCTCTGTATCCAAAGTCCCTATGTGTCTGCTCAGGGTCCCCCCCCCCCCTTATCTGAGACATGCAGTTTGGTGAACTGGTATCTCTGAAGTGTGACCCTGCTATGGTGTGAAATCCTCCCCCGGGTGTCCCCTGCCTTGTGCCCCATCCTGGGATAGACTCCAGGCTAATCAGGACTCTGCACTGGTATAGCAGTTAAAGAAAATTGATTAATTCCTGAGTTGTTACTGGGTTTATCGACCATTATCAGGATTAATAGCATTAATTTTATTCAACTTGATTATTTTTTCAAAAACCAACAGATTCAGTAATGATTAAAGCGTACACAATGATCTGAAGTACAGTGCATCTCATTAGATGGAGTACACATTAATCTTCAAGTCAGGCTTTGACTAAGTGTCAGTCTATCAGCACTGGGCTATATACTACCTGGATGAAAACGGTGAATATGATGATGGTGACGGTGGCAGTAAGGAAGAGTCTGCGCCAGACGATGGTCTGGGGCAAGAGGAAGACGAGAGCAAAGCTGATGGCTCCTCGCAGACCACCGTAAGTCAGGCTGAACTGGTCCTTGTAGTTGAAGCCGATGGTGCGGAAAGGGTTAATGACATGCATCAACACCACAACACCTGGGAATGGATGGAGTGACGGGGTCATCGTCTTGTAGAAAGACTGTCGTCTTGAAGGAAAACTGTCCCAACTTACGACCATCTTAGCACGACCGGGCTTATGGCTGCCGGAAATTTATATTTACCCACATTTACTTCAGTGGTATGTGCAAGTCACTATAAGCTGCATAGACTGTAAGTCGGGGACAGTCTGTACAGAAATAGAGACTGAATTGTGTATATGAACGGCTATTCATCACGTTGTGGGGATTGCGTCCTCATAAGGTAAGGTATACCCACTCGCTGGCACGCGCACACACACACACACACACGCACACACACACGCACACACACACACACGCATACACACCCTTCTGCTCACAGAAGTGCTTACCTAGTGCTCTCCAGACGAAAGCAAACAACAGTGTGAACAGCATGTATCCCCAGTTCCACTGGTGCTCTGTTGTCACGGTGACCACGCCCAGGAATAGGAAGATGACTGTCTCGGACAATGTGGCGAGCATCTTGATGACGTGGCGGATGGTCGTGCAGGAATTCTGAGCCACATTCTCCTCCACATAGTACTTCATGGTCAGAGCACAGGTCACAATGCTGAAGGCCAACAGAAAGACATGTTGCTAGTGCTACACCTGTGGTACCCATCCTTCCACGTAGTCAGGAGGGGCAGATGAGCCCTGGAGCGGCAGGTACTCACGCCATGATGCTGGAGGTGGAGAGCATGTCCGCAACTAGGTAGGCCAGGTAGCTGTACATGAAGGCGAAGAGTGGCTCTATCTCGCTCACCTTGGACGTGAAGCGCGTGGTGAAGGCGGCCACAAAACCAAAGAGGACACCCAAAAACAGCCCCCCCACGCCCACCACGAGGAAGCGCGTCATACCCAGGAAGACGTCCTTAGACTCTACTTTTGGCATACCAGCCAAAAAGGTGAACATATCGTAAAGCACCTGGTCAGGAGAAGAAAGATCTATTTATTGCATGCAACCTCACAAAAAATACATTTATCTGATGCTTTTATCCAAAGCAATGAACAGTAAAGGTTATAACTCAGATGTGCTTACTGGGATTAGCATAATGCTCCACTTGATAAGCTACAGGAGCCAGAACATCACTAAATTTGGCTCGTGGAAGTTTTACTTACACAAAAATGTTCTGAGGGCAGAACAAAATATGACTGGTTCAGAAAGAAAACCAATCAGATTGTAGAGGGGGTGGGTCCAAGCAACTACAGGAGCTGGGACCAAGACATCTGATTGGTTGGTCTGAACTCCTCTAGCTGCTAAGTACGTAAAACTTCCATGAGCCTAAAGTTGACCTTTATTTCATCCTGCCAAGGTCATTCTCACCACAGTGACAGCGTCGCTAAACAAGCACTCTCCCAGTGCCACGATATAGAGCTGCTCGTTGACGCTGAGATCCTCAAAGATGGACAGCACTGCGACGGGGTCCACGGCCGAGATGATGGAGGCGAAGAGCAAGTTCTCCTGCACACTGATGTCCCTCACGCCAAAGAAATCGATGCAGCAGACGGCGTAGAGGGACAAGCCGACCCCGATAGAGTTCCACAGCGTTCCCACCACCGCAACCCACAGCACGGTGCCAATGTTCTCAAAGAAAGGCCTGATGGGCATAAAGTAGCCCGAGTCCAGCACGAGGGGGGGCAGAATGTACAGGAAGAAGACCCTGGATGTAAGCACCGCCGGGGGTCGCTCCTGCACAGAATGCATAATCGCACCCACTATCAGTCCGACGCCAATCAGCAAGCACGTCTCCGGAATCCATATAGTGATCCTTTCGTAAACATTGAAACCTCAAAACAAACAAACAAATAAATGAAAATAAGATTTCAAAACATTAAAATGTTGCCGTCTTATTGACCGACAAAGCTTTCACACTGATCGTTTGTATTATTAGATGTTGACAGACATCTAACAATACAAACACGCAGTCACCCCAATATAACGATGAACGCAAATGTCACATACCGATTTTGGCAAATGACGCCAAAAGAATCCACAGCGTGATTTCCAGCGGCATCTGTATACGGCTGTAGTTGAGCGTGAACACAGGGAGGTTCTGCTCCTGTTCATCCTCCGTCTCGTCCTCTGTACCTGACTGGTTTCCATTTGATACATACCCCCAGGACGCATGGACTACCAAAAAAATCAGAAAAACTGCATAGCAGTTCCTTTTAAAAAGTTTGCCCATTTGCATCAATGTCGGGGCGATAAACTCCTAATTCACTTAAAAGCAAAACTAAAAAAAAATCGTTATGTCTTTTTACAGGATAAAGTAAATAATGAAATACAAGCTAAAATCTATGTATTGCTATAAATAAATAGCATTGCAGGCACACTTTTTTTTAACTGTTTAAAATAAACGGTTCCTTTTTTATACATATAAAACTGATTCGTGTCTGTCTTGCACCGGTCTTTATGCACTAAAGTCGCCGGCTTAGCGCAGTTTCGGCGTTATTACCTGACTAGCCGCGGAACCACACCCGTCCTGGGCGGGACCCGACAATTGTCACTTTTGGAAGTACTTCAGTGCATTCCGGTCAACCGGCAAGACACCTTAGTTTTGATCTCTTTTCAAAACACGGATATTTAATTACATTTTTGTTATATAATACGGTTTTGTTTAAGGAAAGTTCGCCATAGGTTCTAAGAGTAACTGATAGCCTATCTGAAGATACTGTGGCTGCTAATAATATGGTATGAAGTTCATACTTAAATCTGTGTAAATAAAATTTGTACAACTTGTAAAATCGAAAAATAAAAGCATACATATAAAAAAGCTTATTAGTCTTAGAATGGCATTGAATATCGCATAATTATGCACGGTATGATGACTTCATGGTAAGGTGTTCTTGGGAAATGTTTTGCGTTATATTTATAGATACAGTATTAATGTACGAATAGGTGTCATTGTACGTATTTGTTTGTTTGTTTGCTTGCCTGTTTGTGTATGTATTTATTAAGCTTATTTGCACCTACAGTAAAGCTGTTTATACCTTATATCTGCAGGTGTCTCGCCTTTATTTAACATTTTTATGCATAATTCTAGGCTATTTTGTTAATGATTCTATATGTGGTTGACTTTTATTTCATTATCTAAAGTTAGTACATTGTTTTTGTAGTTTTGTCTTTAATGTTTAATTGTGTATTTCATGCCGCCACCTGCACCTGTACTTTTTAGTAATTGGTAAATAAAGGCATCTTGGCTCCCTTTGGGTTAAATGATGCGTGATCACGCACAGTAGGCATCAGCGTCTCACTTCTCGCATCATTGTGATAGAGGTGTTAGTCAGAATCCTGTACCTCTCCATTCCTTTTCAGCCGCCCCTTATCCAGGTAGGGCGGAAGCACTCGAGATCATGTAAAGCACATGACCGTTTCAGGACCCACCCCCACTCACTAACACCAATCAGGTCACAGATCAGCTGAACAGCATGTGTGTGGGAGGAAATCTGAATGCCCAGAGGAGTGGCGCTACTGCCTGAGCCGATCAAGCTCACAAAATGTTACTCTATGTCTATTTTAACCAAAAAAGAACCGTTGATGTGGATGCCAACATTCTTATTAGATTTCCTGCTTTTTCAGCTGGGCTAAGGATATAAAATAATTTGTGTTTCAAGCAATGGTCAGATATAAGATAAATGTTTTGTACTGTATTACATCATTCGGTATCTGTATAGAAGATACATGGAGACATTTAATATTGCTGTAATTTGTTACGTAACAGAGCTGGTTAATTAGCCTTAAGTGGATTGCTGCTTTGGTGCATCTTTTTCAATAGTAATTCGTTGTTATTTGGAAATTTTTTACCTCGTTTCTGCTGTGTATTATTTTCTCTACTGACGTTTTGAAAATGGAAAGAGACAAGTCTGCCCCTTCTAACAGAGACCACAGAGGAGAGGTGAAGGGCAGGCCACAGCTTCTCTGGGGTGTTCGCTGTTCTCTCTACATGTGGCTGGCTTCGTTGAGAAATGCCATTTATTGACCTGATACCATGATATCCATCCATCCATCAAAGGAGAGCATGATGGGAAATGGGAAAAGAAACATCCCAACCTAGTTGTATTTGTGCAGATGGCAAATTCAGCATCATTTCGTTTTATTGGTGTTATGACATTTTCATGTTACAATGTTAGCAAACCACAGCTCTGATGTTGCCCGGTTGCTATTCAGTCATTGCCCTCCAATCATGACTATACTTCATTGCTGCTACATGCAGCATCTGGTCTCATTTTAACAATCGCTGTTGTTTTATTCACAGGACTCTCTTATTTCCACTTTGGTCCTGGCCAGGGAACAGCAGGTGTCGCCATAGAGCCATGAAAGAAAAAACCGAGCCGTGAAATTCTAAATGGAAGGCGGGAACAATATTAGTATTAGGAATCGGGATATTAGGATTAATAAACATATTGTAGGGGCATTTTGATAGAATTGTTATCCATTAACGGTTTACCTATCGTGTTTTATAGTAGTTCGAAATCATAAATGCTACAATACTAATTTAATTAAACTAGTTCAATGTGTTACACTAACTTGCTTACACAGGTAAGTCGTGTTGTGTTGTAGAATTTAAAAAATATATACTTTACATTTCGTAACAAAAGGTCTACAGACAAAAATACAGACATGTCCTCTGCACAGGTCTAAGAAAATATAATGTTTTAATATTTTAAAATAAGCTATCCGAGTTTGGTTAACGGCTCAATATTCAACATACTGAACTGAAACCCAGTGTTCTCTAGTAGACTGTTCCAGCATTTCCCAGTTCATGCATTGTTGAAAAATACCAAATTAGAACCACAAGATGGTAGCATGTTTATATTTTTAACCCAGTTAGTAGCGGATGACGTAATTGAAACCGTTATCATACGTACTGAGGTATTTTTCTAAATATAGCTTTTTTCTGATAACGTGCTAATTTAGTTCAGTTGTGTCAATTAACTTTTTGGGAAATACAAATTCGCTGAAGGTTAGAATCCAAACCCTTTTATTAATTTATGCATGAATAATAGTTCAAGAAAATGAAAACTACCACAATGTATTGAAGTATGGGATATGGGGTGAATTTGACGTTTAAAACAAGTTATTCATATTGTGAGCGTCACTAAGCATATCAGGTCGAGCTGCCCTGATACACCTGATGTTACTGCCGCCGCTACAAAGTCATTGTCACAGAGAATCGCGACGTATTTGCTTCAGCGCCAGTCAGGGCGTCCTGGGCGTGGCCGCTATAAGGGGCGGGGCCCAGTGATGACGACAGTACGTCAACGCGCGTCATCAAGGGGCGGAGCGAGTGCTGTGTAACAGCAGAAGAGGTGCATACAGCGAAATGGCTACGATTGAATAAAAACCGGAGCATATCGAGTCGCCGAAATGGAGTGTGTACCTGACCCGTAGGACTGTAAGTGCGTTTCATAACATTGACAGTATGATTTGAAAATTCTCCACGTAATCTCGAAATAGGCGATGGACGACTTAATCCATGGTAGCTTTGTTTACTGTAGTAAAATCATAATAAATCTGGAACATGACATTAAGCATCGCAGATTTGTATTTTTATTGTTATTTGTATTATCTAATATTACCGTTATTAATATTTATTATTGACGTGCTTGATTTGTGCATTTATGTACATGTTGTACCAATGTCATTGACTCGTTAAAATGATTTTTATATTACATGTAATGTTGTTATACCGGAGATGAAAACTCAAATATCTTCATAAAATTCATAAGCAGAGTTCATTTCCTTTTCCTTAACATTTTTATGTGAGAAATTTTGCATAGCGAAGGCTAGGCAGTGTAATACTGCGGAAATGCAACGGTTTCGATAGTCTTCTAGTATTTCAGGCGGGAGCTGATTGATTCTCAAGCTATATCCGTTTACATCACTGGGATGAATAGTGAGGAATAATTAACCGACACTTTTGAGTATCCAGGATGCGCATTATGCAGAATAAGGGGTGCGCGGGTGGAACATGATGCACCAGACTGTCCGATCTCATTTCAACACCCCCCCGGAGATCTTAAAAAATGCACCGACTGTAATATGTCATCTTAACGCCAGAGCTTGCACCCTCTTCCCTTGCGCTTATGTTATATTTTTATACTGAGCTTACTTTTCCTAATTGAGCTTCATAAAGGATCTATTCCTGTTGGAGGGTTCATTGCATTTTAGTGCTGTAGCATCTTCATTGCAATTGTAACAAAAAATGTACGTAATGTAAACAGACCTTGTATTTTGCAGAACGGGGTATACATGTATGCTTGTAATACTTGTGAGTGATTTTGGATATAACAGTCAAACTGCCAGAAAACATCATTTAAGATGTATAGTCCACTAGAGGAGAAGGGAAAAAATACCACCTGTCCACGCATAACCTTATGATATCCTACTGTGACGAATACATGTGAATGGTATCTGTGAATCGAAGGATTCTCACCTGACGGAAGTAGGCCAATAGGTAGCTGATGTCAGGTGCTGGAATATATGGCTACAAGTTCAGGTTTGAGAATCGGGGTTAGCGAGAGTGTGGGTCCTGCACAGGGCTTGCGCAGAGTGTGAGCTTTGCTACTGGGTCACTCATCTCCCTAGGCGGGAAACCCAGAATTGTACATATGCTTTGAGAAATGAGGGTAGCTTTTTAATTCTGGTGCCAGACTCTGTTATCGCTCATGTGACAACCAGCAAAATGAGAGTTCAGTATCGGCCAATAAAATTGTTATCTGCTTTAATGCCAATGAGAAGCCCTCTGTATCTCAGACGAAACAATGCTGGATGATGCAGTCAGTGAATTAGTCAAGGGACTCAAGATGGGGTGAAATGTCCTGGAATAGCAGGCTGCCTCTGTGTTTGAGTGACAAAGCCGATATGGTGCTCAAATTGCAGAATCAACTGTAGGTAATGTGAGAAACATAAACCATGCAGCTTTACCTTCCGTAATATCAGCCTGCATGTTTCAGGGACTGGAAGCGCAGCACTGTACAACAGAAATGCTGTTTCGGAGTCATGAACATTATTGTGATTGAGCTTATTAAACAGGTCTCACGGTGGATTTAGTCTGGGTCGGCTGTAACGTGTTGACAGGCTCAGTGGCATCAAATTGAATGCAAAGGGAAAGAGTCTGAGTTGATTACTATTCTTAAATTACTGTAAATTGCATAAATACTCGTTATGGAAATTGTTAACTGATGGTATATACATACACACACGTGTGGATGTGTGTGTGTGGCTCCTATAATCAGGTTTGTGTCAGAGTGATGTAAACATTACTAAACAGCATTAATGTATATGGATGTTTGAATGTTTTATGCTGTTAATTATAGGTGGCAATGGCCTAATTCCCCATTCCAATAAAAAGATTATAACTCTCTGTTATTTTATGCTTTCTTTTACATTATTACATTCAGGTTTAATGGCAGTGGAAGGGTAAACATGCTGAGGGACAATAAAACAAGATGGATCTTGGTTTTTTTTTTGTGCAGCCACCAGATCGGTGGAGACTGAGGCGAGTGAGAACGCAGCTTATCTTTCTTGAGAACGGCGCCCCAGCTGTAGCATGTGTGCGCAGGGGCGCAGGAAGCCGCAGAGGTGCGGAAATGAGGCGGCTCACCCTCCCTCTGCTTTGTACACTCACACCCCTCGACCCCCCAAACACGCTCCTTTAAACAGGTGTCTGTGAGCCCCTTGCAGTGGCGTTATGAAGCCTATGGGTGGATTACGTGATTCATGAATGCATTTGCTGTTTCTGTTGCTGAGTCTGATGTCTTGTTTTATCTCAGCCTGAGCTTTTGTTTCACAATTTGCAGATCTGTAAGTACTGGAAGCAGTTTTCTGCTTTATCACTGTGGTCCAACTTTATGTTTCAAGACCGGTGCCTCACCAGGATTAAGCAAGAGCATATGGCTATATTTTCTATGGTTGGCTTCTCATATGGTCATATACCAGGCTGATGAACAGGGCCAGTCTCTGGGTGACGGGAGACTTGCATGTATTTGTGTCCCTGAGGTTTGGGCATGTTTGCTGTCTTGCGGCCTGGGGAGAGGCACAGGTGCAAGAAAAAATATTGCAACGTGATTTTCTCCCATTATCATGCAGCCCTAAAGTACTCTGTTGAACAGTCTTACCACCCAATTTAGACCAAAACATTTAGACGTTAGGTTGTTGCATAAGTCTGTACATGCAAAACAGTTGAACCAGTTGTTATAATTGGTTAAGCATATTCTCTATACATCTCTATTACAGTTTTTTTTTTAATAAACGTTTTCTGAATTGATTAATTGCTCTCAGTTGAATCTTGACTTTCACCAATGTTTAAAGTGTTAGATTGACCAGCGATCAGCCAAGTCTCTAAGATAGAGGTGGATCTCATGAACCTTCAGTTGGCAGCATATACTGACAAAGCACAACACAGTGTTAGAATTTGGCAATGGAAGAACAACAAGGAGTTGAACAGTCAACAACCGGTAAGAAGAGGAGGAGTGAGGCTGTGTGGTGGAAAAGGGAGGGAGGAAAAACAGCAGAAGAGGTAAAAATGGCAAAAAACAGAGACATGTTCCTCATGAACTACTGTAAAGACCACAGTTGTGGACCTGGTCCTCAATCATGGCCTTACAATGGCCAAGGCTGTTTGAAGGCTACAGACAAATGTTGGGAGAACATCCATGTCCTCAACCATTTTAACTGTATTCTCGGTGAAAATGTTTCACAGCCCAAACTTGTGTGCTGTGCTGTAATGCTGTAACACATGACAGCATTCCACTTGCATTTCATAGTGTACAGATTATATACTTTATTCAGTTACACACTGTACGTATAATGTAGCACACACCCATTTATTTGCATGTTTATTGTGTATACGTGTGTGTGTTACAGTATATTCACAGTATGCATAACTCTTTACTGTTGAGATTGATATATGCCATGCAGACAAAGTGCATCCTTGTATATTTCCAATCATTGTCATCAAAACCTTAGCCATTGATTACATTGGAAAATACATAACGGTACATTGTTCTCGTCAGCATGGCTAATATAGGGCTGAACGATTTGAGGAAAATACCTAATCGCCATCGTTTTGACGGATATTGCAATTATGATTTAATTTGTAATGTAATATTTTTATATGTCAAGCTTCAATTCAGTAATCAGTGTGTAATAAATTTAAAACATATGACGCAGAATTACCACATGAGATCCCATCAGAATAATAACTGGTCTATATTCTCATTTAAGGACGAGAACTTAAAGCTATTAATTGCTTTCAACATGTATTTTGTTAAAAATTAGCAGAGAACAATCAAATATAAATCTATCACAAAAGCTTTCACTGTGTTAAGTTAAAGTAATAATGAAAACCAATTCCGGTACAAAGAAAAACAATTGCAATATTGCAGTAATCGCTGCTTGGACCCCCTAATGACAACCATTTCTTCCCACGCCAATAAACTCTAAACAAGACGTACATTGGTGTATGCAGCCCTTTTGTTTGCGCTAATGTGCCATTAGTGTTAATATCAGCAGCGAATCTAACACTCTCGACTAAAATGCCATAATATTCATAACACAGTGTCTTGTCTTCCCTGAAATCTTAAAGCTGAAAGGTTTTCAAACGCAGTATGCATTTTATAAAATGTCGAATAAGTAGAAGTAATTTATTGTAGTTTACCCCTTTTAACAACTGTATAATGTTATTTTTGTACAATTTAACTCAGGTGAAACGAAAAATGTACATTTTTAGGGTTGCAATCATTGATGCCAATGCAGGAAATCTGTATTAGTGCATTATAAACCTAAATTTAGATGCATCAAAAGCATTATGGAAGTTTTCCAGCCCTACAGACTATTTACAAGCTAATAAAATTCTTACATACACGTGTGCAAATTTGTCTCCAGACAGCTGACCAAAGTTGGCAAACCTGCTTTAAAAAAAAAAAAAGGAAAATGCAATGTTTTCAACTGAAGCGTCCTGTCCATCCGTGTCACTATGTGTCACTTTTTATATCTTTTCGATACAATAAGACTGCCGCGAGGACTACTGTCTCTAATACGACAGCCCATTAACAAAAACAAAAGGATGCATGAAGCATGTCACTGCTGGCGGTTAAAAGGAGGTGGCGGCGGTTCTGTTCATAATATGACCTTCCTGAAACGATCTCTGAACATGAAATAGATAGGCAATTCATTTATAGCTCAGCAGCAGAATCAGTATTCTTCTCACACCGCGAACGGCTCACGCGCTTGCTGTTTGTGGGCGTATACGTAGTCGTCTTGGTGAGCGTGAGGACTAGCACGTGAGGAGCACGGCACTTCTGATTGGTGAGAATGACTGACAGAAGGACGATGGCACGAATTTGTAAAACTGTTCTCAGTACAGTTTTAAACCCTGTATCAGACGTGCTGTATGACGTATATCCTAAATCGCTGCCTTTGCGATTCTGGTTTTAAATCGGTTCAGCCCAAATGACTAAATATTTTGACCATTTTGTTTGTGAATAGTGGCACAAGGACTTGCCATTCTGATGGCGCTGACAAGTTCATTGACATAAATATTTACTTTTGAGGATTACACTAAGGATTTTGAGAAAGTAACAGGTTTTGCAAGTTATCCATCATGTGCTGCTATTTCTACGAATTAAGAGAAATGCACTTAATGTTCTGCAGATGTCAAGGATGATTCGAGAAATGTACAAAGTGTCTGGGAGAAACTTATTATCTTTATCACGACTAACCTGCTGAATGCTTATCAGGAACAATTTGCAAATTTTGAAATTATTCACAGCTGGGTACTCTACTACAGTGGTTTGGATGAAGCCCACCACAGCTTATTGGGATTTTAATGGGCAGTCTCCAGGGTTTAGTCTTCTGCATATCTACTAGACTGTGGTCTACTCAGGAAATACGGGCTGACTTGTTTTCGCGGCCCACCACTGGCGTCCAACTGTTCGTGTACCGCCAAGCTTCGGTGTCTTATCTCTATGAAGCTGATGCTCCGCAGTGCCTCACAGTCCTGTTAATGTATTCAAGTATGCAAATGCAGCACAGAGCCATTAGCTCATTTCCAGCACTCGTGCTTGTGCACATCATGTGACCTGAGATGAGTGATGAGGAATATTCACACTGTGCTCTAGAGGAAGAAAAGTGAGACAGGTCTTTTATCCCCAGAGTTGCAGTTTATTATGAATGTGTGTTTCGTGCGAGAAATATGAAAAATTCATCCATTACATTATTACGAAAGGTTATTTTTAAAATGTGGGGGAAGTGTAGCTTAATTTTTAAGAAAACATGCCATTGGGAAACCAGAAGATCTAAATGAAAAACAAATTCCATTTATATGGTTTCCAGTGCATCAACTACATGGATTTAATGATAAAAGCAACAACAAGAATAATAATAGTATATATTTTTTAAGTCATCCATAGCTGGAGGTGGCAACTACTAACCTAAAAATTAAAATGTAATTATCAGTATGGTGTTTTCATACTCCAAAATTCCATCATTTTTGCAAGGTGCACGACAACTAAAGTGCAGGAATTAATTTCCCTGCATGTCTGATATGCAAATTACACCAGGACGATCCTGACCTGACAAGTGGGTCTCCTAGGGTGCAGATTTCACAAACCTCTCTAGCTCTGAATGGCACCAGTCAGCAAATTCCACCAGGCTGAATGCTGATCTCACCCCATCTCATCCTACTGTACAAACGTCATGCGTCGTCTAGTGCAAATTCAGGCTTCCATTCAGATTTACAGTACTTGTGCATGGTGTGCTTTTGATCTTCTGCTATATGAAAGAGTGAAACCACTGTCCATTTAAAGCAGAAGTAAGATGATTTTAGTTATAGAATGGCTTTGTCACTTGTTCACAGCTGCGTCTAGGGACCCGGGCTGGTTGACAGCACCGAGCACATTGTAAGATGCAACCTTTGGCTAGCGTTCACACCGATAGGGTACGATTCAGCCTGACTACGCTTCTGGAGCCCATGCCACACGAGGGAAGTGAAAATGGTAGGGGGGGTTCACTTGTGAATTCCTGCTTAAATTGTCCTCTTGGCACATTGGATAACAGCCTTTGATAGAGTACTCAATCAGCAGGTTCCTTTACCCCTGCCCCCAAATGTTTTCAGGTCAGGACAGGTTGCTTTTCAGGCTGCAGAGGCAAATCCCCCGTGTGGTCAGCAGCCCCACTACATACACCCCCCCCCTTTTTGCTGTGATGCGCTCAGTCCACAGGATATGAATCGCAGTGATTTTGCTTCAGTTTTGGGGAAGTTTGATAAAACAAAGGCGTAAAGATTGCAGGTGAAAATGCTTTAAGAAGGTTCTACATGAAAAGCATAGCTTAGCTTCCCTGCTCAGCCATGTGTGGCTCTTCTGAACTCAAGTCTAATTAATAAATCAGTTTTCCAGATAGGAATATAGACAGTAGATCTTAAATACCAAATATTGCTGCAAGGATATTAAGTCTTTGCTGGGAGATGTTAGATTGCATATAGGCTTCAGCAACCCCCCCCCCCCCCCCCCCCACCCCCCCACACTGAGCAGAACAATTGATAAGGAGGGGATGGATGGATGGATGGATGGATGGATGGATGGATGGATGGATGGATGGATATAGGCTTAAGTATGGATGGTTTAATTATGTAATTATGATAATGACCCATGTGACCTGGAAACTTTGTTTTCTTTTCACTGACAGGGACAGGATGCTCGGTATGTCATGATGCAAATGCGAAATGAAGGAGATCAGTGAACAAAAGAAACACAAATCAAATGCAGAACTGATACACTGGGGCCAAACGCTGATAAAAGAAAACAGAGAGAGTTACACCCCCCACTAAAACACATGTTAAAAAATATTTTTCACGGTTATCCTGAAACAATAATCTTATGTATTAAATGTTTTATTTTTTGACTAGGGCTGGAATAAAAGCCTGCAACAGCTGAGGAATCCTTCTGTTGTTGCAAAAATGAAAAGCTTTTTTTTTACATTACAAAATATTTATTTTAGTTATATTGAAGATGGTGTAATATTATATATAATTGTACCTGTGGTTGAATTTATTAGTTTGTGTGTCCCTGTTTGTGTGCCTGCTGTCCTAGTGAGTCAGAAATATTGTGAATATTGTGTAAAGTGTCCTATTCTTCCGCATAAGTGTATATGGCTGAGAGCATCACTGATAACCTGATGTTATATGACTTTAGCTCTCATACCACTTACAGTATCTGTCAAGTGTTTGACACATATACTGAAAATCATTCATTTTTCAGCAAGATAAATGACCCTAAGCACACCTCAAAGTTACACAAAAAGTATTATCTCGTGAAGAAGGAAAGATGGAGTGCTGTGACAGATGAACTGGCCCCTACAATCTCCTGACCCAAACCCTAGAGAGCTGGTTTTGGATGAGCTGGATCTAAAAATAAGAGTAAGGTAGCCAACATCTGCTCAGAACTTGTGGAAACTCCTTCAGGACTGTTGGAGAAGCATTTTGAAGAGTGTGAAATTTGAGAAAACTGAGGTGTTGAACAGTTCTATTGGTTGTAGCAGTATTTGATATGCATTTCTTCATCGCCTTGAGACCTTTTACTATAGGGTAAATAACACGGCTAAAATAGAGAGAACTGCATTGAAGGCAGGTGTGTCCAAACTTTTGACTGATTCTGCCCAGTCATTGGGAGTACTCTAATCAGTGGAGAAGTTCCAGCTTCCGTCTGTGTGATGGATGATATGTAGTGCTAATTTTGTCATTGAGAGGCCTGCCAACAAGTTATTGTTATTTTTTACACTGGGAGCCTTTGTGATCACACACGCGTGAAGAGTATGTTTCCTTCCGGAACTTGTCAGCCTTGGCACGGCCCAGCTGACAGACTCATGTTGCCGTGCTGCACTCTGTTGGGTCACTTTCACAAACGTGGCCCACTGGGTTTGTCCTGCCAGTGCACTTGTTCTGGATTCTTCCACAGGCGATGGGAACACAGGTATATTTACCTCAGTTCTTGTTTGTCTTGTTTTAAGCAGTATGGATCTGGCAGAGCAGTTTTAAACGCTCGTGCGATTGGACCCGTCGGTGCTGGAGCTTGTGGGAGGAAACACTCAACTCTGGTGGATAAATATTTGTTTATTGCCCCGAATTTGGTGTCTTCAGGCTGTCTTTCAATACAGAAATACCTAAATGTTTCATCTTTGTTACAGCAGCCTGACAATGACGGATGAAGCCATGCCACTTACGTTCATGCCAAATGAAAATGCTTTAAAAAAAAGTCTCACCTGAGAAGTATCTCTGCATGTAGCTTAGCTTAGCTGCTAAGCCATTTGTGGCTCTTAACTAACAAGTCTAATCATTTTTCCAAATGGTAATATAGACCGTAGATACTAAATATCAAATATTGCTGCAAAAATGGCTCCAGCACCCCCACCCTCTTACCCCCACATGACCCAGAATGGAGGTAATTGATCAGAAGTGAATGGATGGATGAATGGATGGATGGATGTAGGCCAATGTATGGATGATTTAATTACGTAATTAAGACAGTGAACCATGTGACCTGATGGATGAAGCCATGTTTAAGCTTATGTTCATGGCAAATAATCCCTCTCCTGCTACCTCAGGGGTCATACATGCACGGGTATTATGAACGGCATGAGGCATTATTTTGCACACATAACAAGGCTGTGGTCACTATTTCCTTATAAAGTATAAAGTTTCAGCAGGGTTTGTCTCACTGGGAAAAGTGGCAGCTCTGAGAAATAGCCTTTTTAAGCTTGAAATGCATTCCTTCATCTCACAGTGCTTCTCCTTTTCATAGCAAACGGTGCCAAGCCCTTTGCTTCACCTCGCCCTGGCCCCACCCATCTGTTCCACTCCTGCCCCAACTTCACCTCTTCATGCCAGGCTCCTCCAACGAGGAACCGTCTACCTGGACTTTACAGACTGTAAGTTAGTCAACACTAAGCATTCTATAATTGGGGACATGTGACTGCTTAGAAATTTGACCAGTTTCCCTGGTGATGGTGACTAATTGATAGATTAATGTTCTGGATTGAACCAGAGGGTCCGAGGTTAATAAATGTGCTGCTCTATCCTCCCTCCCCAGGTTCTGAAGATCTTAAACATTAATATTAATGCAACACCATCATTTTCTTAAGAAAGAAAGGTGTTAGCAGTCAACTGAAAGTTTAGAAAACTATCGATAGACTGTTATATACAGCCTTCCTGAAAGGTTGGCGTCGTATGTGTCTGGGTACTGCTCTGACTAACCATGAGGGGCACATTCGTCATTACAGTACATGTGGGCAGGGGTCCCTTGGCTGGTCTTTTTACACAGTCGCTGAGAAAGTCTTTGGCTTATAAAAAGAATTGTGTGGGAGGCAGTTGAGGGCATGTACTTGGAAAAAAGTCACAACCAATAGCATAACATAGTCCACTAGCTTTCAGTATGGGTTTGTTCTGTAGATATCCTCTGGGAGGACAGATGAAGCTGGTTCTCCTCCCCTGTCAGAGGGAGAGGTTACATAGGAAACCTTGGCTAGAACTTTCTGCTTTCTTAGGCCTGACGTATCGACCTGCTCTGGTCGTCAGGGAGATGGGATTTGCCCTTTTATGGTGAACTAGGGGCGTCGGCCTACTTCTTCTGCTGACGAGGAATCTAAGGCCAGAGAGATGAGGGATCCTGCAGAAGCAGAAGCCCAAGGGGTCGTTCGAAATGGAGAACAAAGAATGTTTGGAGTGCGAAGTGAAAGTGTGAGCCCTGCAGCTCTTTAATTCAACACTAAAGAGAGATCATTGACAATCCGGTTATGAAATAGTAATGATTTAACTGTACTGTTCTTAAAACTAACACTAGGACAAAGACAGTCCCTTCAGCTCCCAGTGATCTTATGTAATAGTATTCGCCATGCCGTACATATGTCAGTCCATTGCAATAAATAAACAGAAGTCCCATTGCTTTTCTCCTCAGCAGATTTGCACATTTATATAGCTTTCAGTCTTGTATTTTCAAAGCCGTCACACAGAATGTAGCCTTTGCAGAAGCTTTGAAATTCACTACAGACTAGGGCTTTCTTCGCATTTCTCCTGATGTTTGACATGGGAAAAAAATCATTGTTTAAGTCCATTCAGTTTTTCCTTACAGTACCTGTTGGTATGTTTTGTCCTTTGCCCTGTTAATGAGTGGTAAACCTTTGCGCTTAACATGGCTTTGATGTCAAGCGTATAGTCATGTGAGTGGGAATGGGGATGTATTTTGATGTTCTTGGTTGGTTTGTCTTGAGTATAGTGAAGGGGTTGTGTTTCTGTATTTTAATGCACTCTTCTAGCAAACACTGTTGATTTCTGCACATTCTCGCCTCTTTGTTCTGGGTGTCTCAACCAGCCTATGCGCTTATAAAGAGCATGCATACATCGTAATCATGCTAATATCTCAGCCATCGAAGAGATTTGTTAATTCAGATGTACCAGCACAAGAATAATGAAGAGGAATTACCTTTAGCAAAAGTTTTGGTCTGCTGAATATCTATAACAAAACCATAGATTTACTGTGTGTACAAGATTAGAACAGCATGGTACAGGAAGATTTTATATTCTTAAAACTTTCCAGCCTTGTCAACTTCATTGTACTGTGGTCTGTTTCTGTAACACACAATTAACAGAATTGTTGATGTAACTCTCGTTTCATGATAATGGCATTGCTGATCACTATAATGGGCCTTATTAATTTATCATTGCTGATCACTATAATGGGCCTTATTAATTTATCTTTGCTGATCACTATAATGGGCCTTATTAAATTATCTTTATGATGCAGATGAAGTGCTCAGGCCTCATAGAAACCAAAGTATCTTTTCTGGCTGAGCACCAAGGTTGAAAGGGGTAGATGGAATGAATCAATCCCTGACAAGCTTCCGTTGTACTTGTACCTCCAGCAAACCCTGCAGAGGTCTTGCATCTTCTTATCGATCGTTATCAAATACCTGCCGTTTTGAAGGCTAATTTATACTTCAATTTTTCATGTGCGTTTTCAGGCTGCGGACGATCATGCGTGTGGCAGCTTGCGTTCGTACCACGTTGCTGCGGATGCAGATGCTCATGCTTGGTTCTGCATACAGCAGTGATCTTCCGACAGACCAGGAGAGCGCAGATGCATTGTAACAAATACAAATACAAGAAGTGTAGTGAAACGGGTTATTAGTCTAGGGTTTGACAGTACTACTGTAATACAGCATATTGTGGTATGTTGGAATCCTTATGACAAAATCAACCAGGGCTTCCCTTCTTGTTTAGCAAGCTTTATTGCCAAGATTTCAAAATGCCGGAATAGTGCTGATTTTTAAAACACCGTGTACCTTAGTTAACATTAGCTGGCTGGGTGTCTCCGACTCGCTCATGCAGCTGCTCACCAGAACTACTACAGGAACAACTATTCTTCCTCTACTCCTCATCTGCTCTCCGCCGATCTGTGAAAGTCCACGCTGTCACCTACTGGAAATAGCTAATCCATTATCTTGCACGTGCACAGTCGATTTGCACGGATGCGATAGGTTTCAACTACAGATCGACCGATATATCAATTTCCCGATATTTTCCCCGATATTTAAGCATTTTACCATAATCGGTTATCGGTTTTGTAATATCGGGTTCCCCGAT
>JAODKE010000037.1:13407892-13420351 GCA_026779605.1 Mormyrus hasselquistii
TGACTGGAGGGCAGCCCTCTCATTCCCAATCAGGGTATAACAACACGGATATCGTGGGGCAGGTGACTGGAGGGCAGCCCTCTCATTCCCAATCAGGGTATAACAATGAGCTTTGTGGCCAGACCCTGATTCCTGACCTCAGGGACCGCAGAAGGGATCAGAATATGGGGGGGAATTGCTGGGGGGGTAAAGTCTTTTCCACTTATCTGTTTGCTTTTGAAAAATTAAAATATAACCTTTCAAGAAACGCGCAGATATTATTCATGCGTTTCTGGATTAATGCATTTGTATCGGTTTACATGAAGTTGTTTGTAGGTTGATTGTTCATCGCTGCATTCTTAATGATGCATGGGCTGAGTGGCTTCCCCAGTTCAGGTCCATGCCTGACAGCACCTAGCTGCAGCACCTGGTACCCCTCTGCTGTCACCCCCATTCCTCACTTCTGTGTTTTATTTTGTGTTTGTGCCCCCCCGTCCCTCCAGATGCGTTGTCTCTCTCCTTCCAGTTTCTGCTCCCGTTTCTTCCTGCTGTCCCCATGTCACACGGCCTCGCTCAGCCTCCTGGCCACGGCGCTACACTTACAGGGGCTTGGGAACATTGGCGTCTTATCAAGGCCAGCCGTGCTTGCACCATGAATGGAGAGGAGCAGGACGGCAAGGCCATAAGCTGAAATCTTTTTCTCCACTCTCTCCAAGAGCTTTCAAAAGGCGCTTTATAGTCCAGCTTCATTCAGATACAGTTCTATATCTACACATAATATTTTGCTTGTATTGAATTCCTTCTGCGGTGGTGCTTCAGATTACCATGACAACTGGCATTTCCTTGCTCTTCTATGAACCATCATCCTTTTACATTTAATATTGGATTTCAGTTTGTTCAGAATAAATGATATTATGACCCTGACCAGAACAAGCAGTTGTCTAGAAGATGGATGGATGGATGGATAGGCAGTGTTACCTTACAGCAAAGCATTTGAAAGAAATTTACAAGATAAATAGATATTTCATTCTGTTGGGTTTGTACAGTAGTATAATACCATTTCTTGGCATAAGTATTGTGCGTTAAGCTACATCATCCATTGACCATAGCCACTTATCCAGACAGATGTCCAGAACCTGGAGTCTGTTCCAGGAGTGATAGGGAATGAGGGCCAGGGACAGGATGTCAGCCAGTCGGTCTGGCCGCCCCTCACACATAATCACACTCTGCACAATACAAAGGCACCATTTCACCAAACACGTTTTTGGTCTGTGAGATGAAAGCAGACTGACTGAAGGAAAACTATGCAAACGCAGGGAGAAAATGCTAAGTGCACACACACAGGGCGGGACCAGGCATCAGATGCCCTAAGCAGGAGATGTCAGGCAGTGTAGTGCTGCTCATCATTCCATGCTGTTAGACAACAGCAACAACAGTAATGGTAATAATAGCCAGTAGCGTAGTGGCTCATCGCTGAGCTCTGTGGCTTCCGACCACCAGGGTTGACTGTGCAGAGGTTATATGGCCTCTACCCCACGACATCATTTTCACCCTACATGCATGCGGTTAAGATGATTGGCAAGTCTAAATTACCCATAGTGTGTAAGTCTGTGTGTGTGTGTGTTTGCGCGTGTGTATGTACCTCCTACCACCCATGTACTGCTGCCCCATTCACTGTGCTGCCTGGCTTAGTGACCAGAATGAGCCGTTACAAGACGGATGCTAATTGTTATGTACATTTGTTTAAAGTGCTGTACTGCTCTGGTCAGTTACACGTTAATCATTTACTGAGTCCACTCCTGATCGGCTCACAAACCAGTGACAGGCTATGACTGACCATGTGGTCTATCAGATTTATACTCAGATCATCTGAGAACCTTCTGCATGTGTCCTTTACTGATCTTTCTCCTCCACCATCCTTCTCTCATTCTTTTCACTTGACATTCAAGACTGAAATACATGCAGGAAGTGACATCATCATCTGACAAATAAAAAAATGGAATGCAGGGATTTAAGTTTGAATGAACACAAGAAGATCCATCCATCTTGCAACAGCTTATTCTAGCCAGGTCACAGGAAATGCTCTATTAGTTTTACTAAACTTGTTTGTTAACTCAGATGTGCCAACTTGTGTTTATACAGATCTTAGTTTGGAAATACGAATATGAATTGGAGAAGGTAATTCATATACTGTTCAGCCACTGTATTTGGCATCAATGAGCTGTGTTTACACACAACGGTAATATCTGACACTGTGTACTGCATTATTTCTTCGGAAGACGTCCCTAGTAGCAAGAAATATATAAATAACCGGATAACTTGCTGTGTGTGATATCTGTCCATCCTGAGATTTTTGCCTGAGGTATAAATCACTGTTACAGTATGCATATGCATGCATATAAAATATATTGTGATGCAAATTCTGCTGCAGCTTTAAGGTACTCCTGTTATTCTTGACAAGCAGGAATCATTTAAGGAATTAAAGGCTAGTTGTGATGTAACGGCATTTGAACAGCTGCCCAGGACAAGAACATATCTGCCTTTTTTTAGCTGGGAATGAATTAGCTGGCATGGCAGCAGGAAAGTATTACCTGTGTCTCTGTGGGAGGGACCGGGCGTTCAGACTGGAAACACGCTTTGGGCTGCGCGGATGGTGGCCTGACATCACACTGTGATGCCAGCGGGTGTCTCTGGAGGTGAGATGACCCTTCCTCCTTTCTGGGAAGACCGCCATCACTTTTTTCCCCTTGATATTCCAGCCAGTCACACTCGGCGTTAAGTGAAAATACATATTTTTTATCGTCGTCTTTTAGCAAAACAAGGAAATGGATATTACCGATAGGCACAATATGAGTGCCTTTATAAACAGACATAATTGCATTAATGTTTGGTGTCGTGCTGTTTTTGCTCCTTCTTATTAATTCATTTAATGTCATTGTTTCCATTATTCTTTGTTGCTTGGGGATGTGTGACATTACACACTCCATTTATGGCGTGTGAGAGAAAAGAATCAGATTAGACGTTCTGTTGATGGCGTAAAAGGTCTGGATATGGTGATATGTAAAATGAGTGAGTTGCTTTTAGTGTTGTTTTCAAAATTGTAATGGAATAATAAGCGTAGCAGCCAAGAAGTGTGGCTTTTCTGCCCTTTACCTTCTTGCTCTATGCGTGTGTATTTTTCACCCTCCATCCTCCAGAGACACATCGTGTAATAAGACCATTATCAGTGTTAAAATGAGAATGTAGTTGCTCTCTGTGAGATTGCAGAGAATGAGATCAAGTGGGACAAATGATCTCTTCATTGCTGTTATTTTGAGGGTTAACCTTCATGAAGGAAGAGGGGGTGGGTTTAAAAATAAACAGAGCAAACATATAATCCTTGGTGCTGTAGAGTAATTTTAGGAGATGCAGATTATTTCTGGGAAAAAAATGTAATAGTAAACAGAGTGCTAATTGTTTATGTGGATCCAGTTTTGATGTTCAGGTTTCTTTCAGAAAGCCTTTTCATGAAACACCCACGCAACATGCTCTCAAGTGATTTCACATTTATCTGGAATCCAGAACCTGTCAGAGGCCTTCGTGTCCACAGTATGGAAAGATTAGAGAAGCATGCTTTCATCCTCCTGGCCCCACCCTTACGAAAATTAACCTTTTTTACTATTTTACTATGATTAAATAACCATGGTTTAAAATGGTTTGCAGTTTTTCATGTGTTTTTTTGGGGTAACTATGGAAACCATGACTATGGTTTTATCATTATTTCACTACAGTTAAACCCTAGCATATTCTTGGTCATAAACCATGGTTTTTGTTTTACCATGAAGTGCTATGGATAAACCATGGTAGTACTATGGGAAGTACCATGAGGTACCATAGTAAAACTATGGTTACTGCATAAAAACCATAATGAATTTTCACAAGGGCTGTGGGTGTCAATGGGCAAAGATCTCAGTACGGTTTCATTTTTAACAGGTCTGACTTTAAGACCTCCAGATGACTTTCAAAGCATTAAGTCGATGAGTAATTCTTCCATCCATCTTCCTGCTCCTTATACCAGGTAGCATAGGTCAAATAGCTGGGGCGGACCCTGGATGGGATGTCAGTTCCTGGCTAGGATGTCAGTCTTTCAGAGAATGTAGGAATATCAATTTAGAAACACCTGCCTGTTTGATATTTGACTGCAGAAGGAATCTAATCTTGCCCAATGCCAGGAGATAAAAACTCCAAACACGCAGAGTGGAAGCAGGATTTGTGACAGCCATCTGAACCTGATCAGATCTTTTATGCAAGTAGAGTTTTAATAGGGTCAGCTGGGGGGGGGGGGGTATTTGGCTGCTGACTTCAGACAGCCAAAACCCAAAAGCTTTCACCCAGTGGCCACTTAATTAGATGGCTCTACGTAGCAGCCAGGACCCCCTTCTGTCCCCAAAATCACCTGGGGTTGACAGGTTGGGCGGTCGGAGCTTTTGGCACTCCACATCTGTACTGATGTCCTTCCAATTAGCTTTAGCATGTCTAATCATTCTATTTTGACTTCTCATTAGCAAGGTCTTTTGAGCCACAGAACTATTATTGACCGTATGCTTTTTGTTTATTGCACCATTTGCATCATACTCCAACCTTATTAACAGTGAGAGCTACTATAACAAAGAAAGTAATCTGGCGAGCTATTGGATCACAATGGTAAAAGTTAACAGTTGGGGGTGGTCTGCCTCTCTTGATGGGGGTGGTCTGATTGTTGTAATCGACTAAGAATGTCTGAAAGATCGACCTGTTGGTCGCTATCAACCGGTTGGCAACCACTGCTCTGGACGCTGTATGGTGTGAAAATTCCAAAAGAGTGTAACTAGCCTTAGCAATCTTACCATGTTCAAAATCAGATGCCGTCTATGGCCTCGTGGGTTAGGAAAGTCAGCTGAGTGTCGGCCCTTAACCTGCGTTGCTCTGGAGACGCTGGCTGACCCTGCTCTCTCATTTGGACATTTCTTTGCGCTAAGTGAGTACATGTAAATCGCTCATTTTAGCTGTTCGAATGCTTTGTCACACTGTAACTGAACCTCTTGACCCTGTCTGTGTGCCGCATTCCAGAATAGCTTGAAAGTAGGTTTACCCTTAGATAGGAGTAATTAGTAATAGTAATTTAGTAATTACAACTTTATATAAGTATACAATGTTCGCATAGGGAATACATGTTTGTGCTTTTACCCTCATGCGTCCCATTTTATTTTATTTCTGTTTTTCATATCTCTAAAATACTGCTCTGGAGGGAAATTTGAATGACAATTTTATTATTGTTTTTTTCTTTTTCAAACATCCTTATGGCCCAGAAAATGTACTTTAGACTGATTTTTTAAAAACATATAGTAGATACTCTTTGAAATGAACCATCAGAAACATTTTTGTTTCCTATGACAGAGTAGAAGTGTTGCAGCATGATAGTCTCAACTCAACTGACTGTTGCGGTCCTTGCAATGTCACAGTTGCATGTGCATGTGTGATATTGACATTGCACATCGTGCAGGCCTGCTGCATAAGAAACTGTCCACTGAGGGCCCTGTTGAATTCCTCCTCTTAGGGCTCAAGTTTTTTGCCACACTGTTTTACAAGGAAAAAGTGCGCGATGCTGAAGTCAGCACTTTTCCCCTTTTGGCAGACTGAGGCCTGGCCTTCCCTCCAGCACGGCCCCACTGCTGTGTGAGTTTTCCGGAAGTGTCACTGGGCTGGCATGTGTGCACATCACGCGGTTCTCGCCCTCATCTTGAATCGAGTGAAGGTTTCCGAGGCCTTGGCATATCGCAGGCCCGCTCAGAGTCTGACATTCTCACCTTCATCTTGTCTTTCCAGAACCAGATAGCGTATCATCGCCTTGTTGGGGTGAAGAAAACGAGCCTTCTGTGTGATCTTCACTTTAAGTCCTGAAAGATCGCCAGATTTTTGCTCTTATCTGCTCTCACTATCCCCACAAATGAAGTCATGTCAAAGCTCCATTTCACATCGCATCTTCATCTTTTTCTCTTTCCTGTTTCTTATTTCTTAGACTGGAATTTATTTGAAGAAATGCAGCCCCCAGATTAAACCGACACTTTACTCTTTTACACTTTACATTTTTCTGTATTTCGCCTTACATCTCTTAAAATGATAAGGTGACAGGTGTAGCACAGTTAAATCTTTCTAATAGAATAAATACAGGGCGTATCCCCCACATTGGATGTTAAGATGTTATGAGAGTGAGAGAAAGAAACTTTGTGAGACCATTCTGAGATCATTCATCAGCTTGAATCAAGCAAACGGCAAATTGACATCAAACATTCAACAAACAGAAAGACCTAGAGATCCCCTTGCAGTCCTGCGTGGTTTCACAACGGGGATGTGTTCTGAGAAATGCATCATTGGATGATCTTGTCATTGCGCAAACCTAGATGGTATAGCCTTCTACACATCTAGACTATACAGTATAGTCTAAATAACAATGTATAGAGTATAGTAAATGCATAAAGATAGTTTATCATTATCAAATGTTATATACTATATACAATTGTAGGTGCTATACTTTTACATGACTGGCAGCGCAGTAAGTTTCTTTACACCAGCGTCATGTCAGACACATAAATATAATTTGTTGTGTTACCACTTTACACCATCACATAGGAAATTTTTCAGCCCCATCATATTGTAATCTTATGAAGCCGCTGTCGTATATGCGCTCCACTGTTACGCAGTGCACGACTGTATAGATATGTATGTATATGTAACTCTGATCAAGTTCGGGCTTTCGAAGGGCACATCTGAGAACATCCTAGAGCTTCTGCACTTTCCATTTTCACCCCCCCCCCCCATCCCTAAATGTATCTCAGCGGGTGACAGAGACAGAAATAGAGCTTCCTGATACCTGGAGTCCCCAGCCTTAAAATGGGCTAATTGCTCATTTTGGACACAGTGAGCAGAGAGACGATCAGCGGGCTCTGGGGGGTCTCTGAGATTGGGGGGGCATGTGAATGGTCTAAATCTGGCATCACGAGTAACGAGAAAAAGAGTAAAAAATAACCATGACCAGTGAACATACAGTTAATCTTCATTCACTTTTTCTTAATCTACAGGATTCCTAATGGATCCAAGATGAAATATTTGATGTAGAAACTCCTGTTATTTAAATAGCATCCTTTACCTCTTCCTGTTCAACATAGGACCATGGTGCCGCTAGAGCAGTGCTTCTCGATTGACTGAGCCCAGAGGTGGCCGATCTTATCCGCAAAGGGCCGTTTCATCTAGTTGTTCATCTAGCTGCGTACTTCTGGCCTGTGGGCAGAAGCCCACGCACGGGGGTGGATGTGCAAACTCGACATTTGCTGAGCTGGAGGCAGGAAGCAAACTCACAAGTCTGGAAACGTGAGGCCATAGTGCTGCCCACTGAACCAACAAGCCACCAAATAGCCATATTGTGATAGAAATGCCAAACCAGAACCGGCAATCCTACAGACCAGCTTTAGTATTTCTGGCACAGAGTGCTGTACGTAAGTGAATTCTGTTTTCAGCTTTTGCATATATCTAGGTGCTCTTGAGTCTGTTATGGAGCTTTTTTGTGAAACTTTTTCATAAGACTTACAGTCCTATAGCACAGCAGACATATGGAGGTTTTAAACTTTGTAAAGTTTTTCTTCCTGCAAAAAATCCCACCATTCTGCATTCTGTGCATTTGTGACATGTGTCCCTTTTGACTGCAATCACTCATGACCCGACTACATTGTCAGCAGGAATCTGCTGCAAACTTGCTAGCAGCTAAATCAGAAAACAAATAAAAATATTCAGAAGTCAAATTCATCTGGATAGTCTTTTTGGAAATGACTACTCTCTAAAACGTCCTTGGGAGTTGGGACGTCATTGTCAACACTATTAAAGAAGGTTCATTTTTCAATGTTTTCATTTTTAGCCTAAGGAAACTGCATGTGTGCATCCAGAACAGTTGCGGCAAACAAAACACAAGAAAATAAATACCAAGCTGTCCCCATAGTTTCTGGATCACAGTTTGTTGTTATTTGTGATCAAACATTCATTGGATATTTTCTACAATGTACTCATGACTTTCCTGCCAGTTTGGTTTTAAATTTGCCTCTGAGTGTGGTCACCATTCCCTAGTCAAATGAGGTGGTCAGATCATCAAATAAGATGCTGTTTCCTTTTATTACCTGAAACACAAACAAGGATTACAAGGAGAGGAAGAAGATTCCAATCACACCCATGCCACTTTCTTTGTTATATTCTGCAGCAAATATCAAATGAGCCATGCGATATGGCTGAGTAGGAACATCAGGTCCTCCTCTGTCCTCTAAGTGTTCTTTTCTGTTTTGTTTACAAGGATAATAAAGACTCTGTGAGACGTCTGAGTAGGAGAGGCTTTCTGTGTTGGGTTGGCCGGTACTGAGGGTAATTGTTCAGTAGAGGAATCGCTCATGGGAGTTTTACTTGCACAAAAATGTTCTGAGGGCAGAAGGAAAAATGATTGGTTCAGAGAGATGACCAATCAGGTTGTAGAGGAGGTGGGTCTAAGCAACTAGCAAAGGCGTGACCAAATCTTTTGCTTTTGTCCCGCCTCCTTTATTTGCCATCAGAATGTTTTTTTGTAAGTAAGATTCCCACAAGCTTAGGATTGTCCGGAGGAATGTTCCTTGCATCCTTAGAGCTTTTCAAATCTCATGATCCTTTCTTAATTGCTCATCATGTTCATGTTTCTGAACTTTTCTCTGCAGGTGTCTGAGTGCGGAGAGGATTGAGCAAAGGAAAAGAGCCAACGTCACATTCCCCGACCGCAAGGCCCAGGAGGGACGAAGGAGGGTGTTGAAGCACAGGGACGCCCTGCATGCATCCTGCTTCTCGGCCCCTCTGCTGATATCACCGCCCCCCCCAGCCCTAAACATAACAACGCCAAGATGTCAGGCAGAGAGCACAGCGCCCGGCAGCGCCCCTGGTCTGTGTACCGGGCCAACACCTTCGACCTCTCCGCTGAGATGCTGGGGCTCACACTGGCGGGTGAGGAAGTGTTGTCTTGGTTACCAGTATCTGATTTGACACATCATGTAAAGCAGGCCTCCAGCTCTCGTTCCTCCCGTGCTGTTACTTTCAGGTGAAAATGACTCTACCCATTCCCAGATAAACAGGTGTTGTTTTCTGTGCAAACCGGTTTTTTTTTCTCTTTTTCTTTATCTCTGAATCCATGAAGATGAACTGGCTTGATAGAAATTGGTTTCAGCTGCCTTTTCTTCTTTGTTCTGCAGGGAACAGCCAGGACCCTGATGAACCAGTGCTGGAGTTCAGCCTTGGTGAGCAGAGTAATGATGCAGCTGGTCAAACAGCCAGTGACTAGTGTCTGCCTATTCAGATGTCTGTTACAAACCAGTGTTAGATGATTTGTATTTCAGCCTGTAACCTTGGTCACAGCTTCCAGTGCAGTGTTCCCATCTTGCAGCCAGGTCAATGAATGCTGCCGTGTCCAAATTTAGAAGCATACCTCTCATGCACCGCATAGGATAAGTTATATCAGAGATCTAGAGGAATATTCTCTGCAGCAGCTATCTGAGAATTGTACCCTTGGAGTTTTCAAATCAGTCACCATCTTTTTTCCTGCTATGATTAGATGAGTGACACACTACATTAAGTCTATGCTCTCTCAGCTTCGGTTTTTCTGGTGAATCCCAGGCATATGCTTCATCTATGACCTACTCTGTTTTTCCAAAGGCATGACTGTTCCAGGAATTCCTCTGCAACCCCGATGCCTCTCTGTGTCCCCTATACGTTATTGGTGCTGGACTTCCTATCATTGAATTGTCTTCTTAGGTTCTCACTTTGTTAGCAGTTGCTGTGCAGGTCTTGCTGCAATCCCGCTCGCACCTGTGTGTGAGCATGCAGTGGGAGCTCAGCCTGCCGTCACTTTTGCTCGGTCGACTCCTCGACAGCATGTATGTTTGGAATGTGGTTCTGCTAAATCAAAATAAATGGAAATGTAAAATGATTTCCTCAAGTCCCAGTGAAGGAAATTAAATAATCTGGCAGTGCCCCCAATCTATCTTAATGTGACCCATTCTTCTGGTGACCTGTCTGGATTATGCTCCCTTATGCAGCCTGCAGTGAGTTAACCACCCCAGCGATGGACCGCAAGCCAAACACGTTTGTGACTGTCAGCTGCACCACGCCCCCCCAGGCCTTCTGGACCAAGCACGCCCAGACGGAGATCATAGAGGTAGCATGTCCCTCTGCTGGCGGTCGCTGATGTGACTCAGCTGAAGAAATGCCCATTTTCTTCTTAAATTGTTCAGCTGCTTTAAAATCCTAAATCAAATTCACCTCAAACTATTCTCATCTTGTTGTTAGATAGTACGGTCGACCCTTGCACATCGCAGGGGTTGGGGGTGCAACTCCCCCTTGGGGTGGGGCAAGGGGGTGGGGGGGTGCTATGAGCCAAGCTTCCAAACCATCGCTGTCCGTTCATTTTCTGCATTTATGAGTGAACCTTTTGTGTGTCGTCTGTTGAACTTTGCATGTTGTCCCCAAAAAAAATTCCCATTTAATTTCTTATTTCAACCCCGCAACATGTGAAAACCACGACAGGGAAAGTCGCAACACAGAACTGTGTATATTTTTAATCTGTTAATGCGACCCCCACCACTCTCTAATAAGACATTTTTGTTTTATGTACATGTTTATACCGCATCCACATAATCAAGGATTTTATAATGAATAGAAGGAAGATCAGATATGTAACAAGCAAAGACTATGTTGGGGCGCAATTGTTCTGCAGTGATTATTACCTGTAAGCCGGGATGTCAAACTGCAGTCCTGGAGGGCCGGAGCCCTACACATTTTTGGGTTTCCCCTCATTTAACATACTTAATTCAGCTCCTTGCATCTCCTTGTGCTAATTACCACACAGCTCTTGACGTGAATCATTTGTGGTGGAACAGGGAGAGAACTAAGCTACACAGGGCTCTGGCCCCCCAGGACTGGAGTTTGACACCCCTGTTCTAAGGGATCAGACTGCAACTCTGCTGTGGTTGGTGCAGTGGTCAGATTAGACGTCCAGAAAACAAATCAGAAAATTCCTCTGCAGACACTGCACTGGTCTTCCTGCCAGAGACTTATTTTCAGGTATTTGTACTCAGCTCATTCTTACCAACATCTGATACCTTTACATAAAAGACTGTACAAAAAAAGAGCAGGAAGAGGGGCACGTATCATGGATGTGATTCGGGACTCGAGTGACCTCTCACCTCCCTCGCTCCACAGGGCACCAGTAACCCTGTCTTTCTGAGCAGCATCGCCTTCTTCCAGAACTCGCTCATCAACCAGCAGACGCAGATCAAGCTGTCAGTCTACGACGTCAAGGATCGCTCTCAGGGAACGGTTTGTTGGTGGTCCTTTTTGTGTCATTGAGGAACTTCAGTAGATAAACGAGAACCTGTTGTTTTGTATATAGGCGGCATGACACCATGAATTTTCACAGATGTGCTTTTTTAAATACAGCGTGTGTTCCTGCAGGGATTTCTGGGAAATGTCCCTGCAGTTGCTTTGCCTATGTGGTTGACCGCATATTTTTCCCATCAGATGTACCTGCTGGGTTCTGCGATGTTTCCTGTGAAGGACCTGCTGCAGGACAAGCATCACAGGTTACACCTGGGCCTCAGGTAACCCCCATGTCAAACTACCATGTCAAATCATGCTAAGCTACATATGACTAATGCGTAACTGTGGTTCTATGGAGGTCTTGGGGGAAAGTTCTCAGTATAGTTACTGAGGTCTTGTTTCATTAAGATCGGCGGAGAACGAACGGATGGGCAACATCACTGTCATCGCCTGGCAAATGGATGAGAAGAGGGAACAGAGGACCCCAGTGGCTCGACTGCCGGACACTGTCAATGGCAGGGTGGGGGGCACCCTCGAAATGCCAGCACACTCCTCTGCTCAGAGTGATGCCACAATATAGACTAACTCCCCCCTTGTGTGTCAGATGGTCCTGCCTGTAGATGAAAGCCTGACCGAATCCTTGGGAGCCCGAGCGAAACGCGCATCTTTATGCAAAGACACTCTGCTGAAATCAGGTGCTACACTCATTTTTGCATATATAACATCATGATCGCCCACTGGAGTTACAGCAGGTTTAAAATTCTGTTTATTATTTTGTAATTATGTTCCTTACTGCCGCTTTGAGTTGTGAATTAATGGAATAACTCTGTACAGTTTTACAGAGATTGTCCTGTTTTGCCTGATATAATTCTGTGCAACGAGCACATTTAAAACCCAGGTATTTTTGTCATGCCCTGCGTCGAAGGAATACATGTCACTGGCATCCAGTGTTGTCATGGGAACAGAAAGCATAAAGCGGGGGGGGGGGGGGGGGGGGGCGGGGGTTTCCCCAACGAACTATTGTTGAAACAGGGGGTTTATCTTACTTTTTCCAAATAACAATAGTTGGTTCTGCTTCTCCCCTTAAAA
>JAODKE010000037.1:13434099-13446147 GCA_026779605.1 Mormyrus hasselquistii
TGCTGTGAGCGCCCCAATCCTGCAGCTGCTGTGGCTGCTGTGAGCGCCCCAATCCTGCAGCTGCTGTGAGCGCCCCAATCCTGCAGCTGCTGTGAGCGCCCCAATCCTGCAGCTGCTGTGGCTGCTGTGAGCGCCCCAATCCTGCAGCTGCTGTGAGCGCCCCAGTCCTGCAGCTACTGTGAGCGCCCCAATCCTGCAGCTGCTGTGGCTGCTGTGAGCGCCCCAGTCCTGCTGCAATATACTGGAATGATGGGTCTAAGCCAAGGGCATGTGTGTGTGTGCTTGTATGTGTGTGAGTAGGTATACCTTACCTTAAGGGGACACTATGTCCCCATAACGTGATGAATACCCATTTTATGTCCCTATAAGGGAAAACTAAATTTAATAAAAATATGTGACTGCAATGAAAAAACTAAAAATGCAAAAACTTGCCTGGTTACTCATGATTGTGGTTAGGGCTGGGTAGGGGATAAGGTTGTCATAGTTAGCATTAGCATTTTTCCCATAGAAGTGAATGAGCGGTCCCCATTAAGATGTGTGCGTGTGTCTATGTGTGTGTATGTGTGTGTGTGTGTAACAGGAGAGGAGCTAGCAATGCTGGAGGACATGAGCATAGGCATCATGGACCTGAGGAACGTCACCTTCAAGGTGACACAGGCCACCTCCAGCTGTGGCCCCGACATGCTGCCTGTCATCACTGGGAACAGGGATGGCTTTAATGTCCGCATCCCGTTGCCGGGGACCATGTTCGACGCGTTGCCACGGGAGATCCAAAACGGCATGCTCCTGCGTGTGCAGCCTGTGCTCTTCAACGTGGGCATCAACGAGCAGCAGACGCTGGCAGAGAAGTAAGGAAACATGGAAGGACACGGTCGCTAATGAGCTCAAGACGTGACGAACTCCTTAAACCTCCATTAGTCTCACTGCTTATACATGCTTATCTGCCTACCCCTCTCTATATGACGCGTCATTTCCATTTGATTTTTACAAGGTTCGGAGACACATCTTTACAAGAAGTTGTCAATGGGGAGAGTTTAGCTCGTCTGAATTCCTACTACGAGCAGTTTAAAGAGGTCTTACCTGAAGACTGTGAGTCCTCGTTCATCTTCTGTCATTGTCTTTGATGAAATCTTATTTCATGTTATTTGCAAAGGTTATTTCTGTATGTTTAGAATTTTTTTTTTGTTTTTACAATAAAGCTAAAATCTGAGGTAGTCTTATAAGGTCAACGTTATATTTCTGTTTCAATTTTCTGAGGCCGCTGCCTCTTCCTGTAACTTGGGTTAATTTGCTTGCACCCGCCTCAGGAGTGGAACTTGACCTGAAAAAGCACTCTGTGTCTGTGAGGTGATCTTGGTTCACGTTGCCGGTCTCCCTGGATCTTCAGGTCTACCTCGGTCCCGCAGCCAGACCTGTTTGCCGGAGCTGCTGAGGTTTCTGGGCCAAAACGTTCATGCCAGGAAGAACAAGAATGTGGACATCCTTTGGCAGGCGGCCGAGGTAGGTGGTTCGGCTCCGGCCGCTCAGCCAGGCAGCTATACTCAAATTACCTGTTATAGCAGGACATAAACTTTCAGCAGCAGTAGTTGACAGCTTTATCAAAAAAGTTTATTGTAGTAATTTATACAGTTGGATATTAATCAGTTGATCTACAGTAGCGTCCCGGTAGGAAGTTAAATCGGCTACCTTGAGGTTACCAGCTGTTGTTTTTCACCCTCTCTACGCTAGCAGTTAGCATCTGGTAGAACGTGAAGCGTGACCCATCCTCTGCCCACCTAGATCTGCAGACGCCTGAACGGCGTGCGCTTCACCAGCTGCAAGAGCGCCAAGGACCGCACGGCCATGTCAGTGACGCTGGAACAGTGTCTGATCCTGCAGCACGAGCACGGCATGGCACCGCAGGTCTTCACGCAGGCCCTCGACTGCATGCGCAGGTAGGTGCCCGGCCAGGCTGCCTGACCCAAACCCCGCTCTAATGCTGGGACAGTGCCAACTACAGGGGGCGCCATTCACGCCCACAGCATCGCTGTGGCTATAGGCTGTGTAAGCAAAAGTAAAAAAAAAAATAAAAAAGTAAAAAAGAACAAACCACCCAAAGTTATGAGTAGTAAATATTCCAGACATATTTAAGGCATGAATTTAGATTTTTATTTTTGTTTTGTTTGTTTGCGAGCCATATTTTATCTGTAATACTTTAAATAATTTACTAAATCCAAAACCTTTTTACTCAAACTTTTACCTAACTAGATTACTAAAAAGAGTTTAAACTGGTGGAGAGATCCTTGTTAGTTATTTGGTATTTTTACGTATATGTATTTGCGTTTTAGTTCTTGTGGTTTGTGATGATCCTAGGAGGCCGCTGACTGACACAGGCCTCCCAAAGACACATTTTTGGTTTTCTTCTCACCATGAGAATCTGCGTGAGATTTATTTAATGCAGTCAGCTGCAGGACTCTTGGCGCGACCAGGCCACCGGGGTTATGGACCACCGGGAACTTTGAGGATGCTGGAGCAGTAAATTTTCACCAGTCCACAGTTAGAGACTGGAGGACGAATGACAGTGCCGCTGTTTAAGAGGGCAAGGTCACATGATCAATTATTTATCCGATAAGTTTTTGTATCTCTACATAAGTCAACCAATGCTACAAGGCAAAGTAGCTAGAAAAGTTTGCCCGGTTATCTGAACTTCAGGATGGATTTGATAAATGGTAACACCACAAATAGTCACAGCTGGCTCTGAAATTAAAGTCCCCGCCCCTGAAGTTAGCAGTTGTTCCTTTCCGCTTAATGTTTGTTTTACCTTTAGCGTCCGGCAGTTATACTTTTGCTTGTTCATCTATTCGCCCGAGCTATGAGGGAATGTTCGATTTCCAGTGATGGAGCTCTTAAACTTCCATCCTGCATCGCATCCCATCCATCCGTCACCCCCCTTCCAAACCCCCGCCTCCAATCCTTATGTGCTGACGCTGCTTCCAGGAGGAAAACGAAAGGAGGGGGGGCACCCCTGTGCTCCTGTTAAGACGTCTCTGCTTTATGAGGGAGGGAGATGGCCAGAGGAAGCGCGGTTGATTGGACAGGCCTCAGGGCTTTTGTAGCGGAAGAGTGATGCTGTTTTTCCCCTGCCTGCCGTCACTTGCTGTTCCTTCCTGTGTCTCTGTCTCAGATCTCTCCTACTTTTTCCCCTTCTAGTCCGTCCAAAGTGTGAAACAGTTTTTTAAACAAACAAACAAACAAACAAACAAGAACAGAGAATACCTGTATATTTAGTTTCTCTGAGATCATTTACTGGTAATAACTCCTTGGAGTGGCAAGGAATTATGGGATATCTGTCACAGTTGACGCTACCCTTCTGCGGCTCTGTGCCTGTTGCATGCTGGGAAGAAGCATGACTGCACTGCATGGCCCCCCCACAAACCTCCCCCCCCACCCCCGCCCTCCTGTTTGTTGAACATAGAAAGCCATCGCTGTTTCTTACTACCTGCTCTTTCTTTTCCTTCCAAAGACTACAGAACATTTCTGTTAATTTTCTCTTCTTTTTTATTCTCTCTCTCTCTTTTTATGATGGTGAATTTCTTTTTTGTTTGGTTTCTTTTTCATTGTTTTTTTCTCTGCCTTTATGTGCCTGTTTTGTACTTCCTCCTTTCTTCCATTCTTTCGGCTTTGTTTTTCGCTCACTTTTACTTGATTTCACCGTTGATTTATTTTGATTTTATTATTGATCGACTCCTCTGCCATGTCCCCACCCTGGGCCCTGTCCTCTCACCTGTCTGTGCTCTCATCTCATTAATTTTATTACTCCAACCATCTCTTGTCGTCACCTGCGCCCCCTCCTCCAAATGCCGTCCTTTTGCATGTCTGTCTGTCCCTCCTCTCTGGCTCCTGTCCTCTTCCTACCCTGTCGCCCAACGCCCCCACACCCCCAACAGCATTGGGACCAGGGAGGGGGTCACCCAGAAGAACCTGAGTGGCCTGTTGCCCGTCCGGGACTTCCGGCTAGACCCCAGCCTCCTGTACTCTGTGCCTTTGCTGGCCCTCAGCCCCAACCTGCTCTTTGTCTGGTTCTTCCTGAGCGTGGCCTGCCTGCTCGCCAGGCTGCGGTACAGCTGAGAGCTGCGCCTGCTCGGGCACCAGGACGGACTGCTGCGCCACAAGGCTCCCCGCTTTCTTCTTAACCGCCGCGTAGCGACCCCCCCTCACGCGCCCCACCCCATTTCTGCCTTCTAGTTAAAATGAAAACTGTTGGGGAAATAAACACGTGTTGTTTTTCAGAGTCTGAACAGCTGACATTGTTGTGTTACGCTTTAGCTGTTCCCAGACAGCTCGGCTGAGGTGCAGCTAAATGTTAATTTAAATTTGCTATTTAAATACATATATTACCTTGATTTCCATAAACGGAGGTTCTAATAAGATTTTTACACTAGTTGTAAACAATGTTGTTAGTTAAAGAAAACTTTTCCTTTAGGCTTTTGTGATAGTCTTGCTTTGCAGGTCTTCCTTTCTAATGTCAGATTTTGTACAGTATAATCCAGGCCCGATGCTATTAATTCCTGTTTGTTATTTGGGACTAAGTGGCAATTTTGTGCTTTGGGTTTGGGCTTGCTCAGGTGACCCTACTGGTGTCATGTTTACTTTTTCAATTTATATCTGCTGCAGCGACTTCTGAAGTTTTTCAAGAATGTGTAGGAAATATTATTAACCGCTAACAGCCTTTAGGAGGATTACACTGCGTGTTTGATTACTAAACGTTATAATGGTTTTAGTTCATTTTAATGAAATACAAGGGAAAGAGATATGTTTTTTCACAGACAAGTTGTAATCGTTTTTTAAAACACACGAAACCACAGGAGTTATTAAAATAGTTTACTTAAACCTGAAGAATTTTTGCTTACAAAAATAACCTATAAACTATAATGTATTAAGTGCAGAAATAGTAAAATACTGAAAATGTAGTGAATGTGTCAGTATGGAGGCATATATCCCAATACTTTCAAAATATACTTTATTTACAGTTTTCTGTTAAAATCACGATCATGTTAATTTTATTGGACAGTGGCAGGAAGCGAAATAAAATGTTATTATGTGCTTGGGAAGTGTGTGCCAAAGAAAACGGGCTTCTTATTCCGTGGAGGATAAAACTATTATAATTATCAGTTATATAGGCAGTCAGCCCACTGGCTGAACCCATGAGAGCTATGGTACAATGAGGCTGCTCTGCTCTCGACTTGCCGTCCTGCTACATAACTGTGACGATCAAATGTTCGTTTGAGTCCTGCTTGAATCAAAAAGTGTCTTGAGGGCTAGATTATTATGGCTGTCGGTATTGTCAAGAGAAATTGATAAGTTTTGGGGTATAAGGTAGGGTATTAACAAATCACCTTGTGCAATGGCGATGTTTACGTTATAAATGAATATTTAAATATTTTAAGTGTTTCTTTTGTCAGTAATTCTATTTTATTACCATAAATATATTTATTGTAGATTATATGCAAAATAGAGGTTCTTTAGTTTTATTTTATTATTGTTAAAATACCTACTAATATTAAGATTTTCCTGGGTTTACTATGGTTTTTATGTTTCTTTTACTGTGTGGATAAATTAAGAGGTCTTCCTGAGGATCACTGAATAGGATCACTAAATATTTTCTGCTGTTAAAACAGATGAGTTTGTCATATATTAGACTATATGTACATGCATATGTAATATATGTATGTATCTACAGTATTTTTCATTCTGGAGTCACTTTGTCATTGTTTGAGGTGAAGCCTGCAGGGGAAAATGCACATGGTTAAAAGAGCAATAGTTAAAAGAGTAAATAATGAATATAAAAATTAATAACTGTAACCTGAGGCATCCACAGTAACAGCTTCCTAATAAAAATACTCCTCCCCATACATTGACATCACACCACTGCATAAGTGAAGGTTTAACAAATTCATGCCATTAATGGTTAACTATGTGGAAGTACAAGTCCAACGGGACTTTTGGCTGTGAAAATAGATTAGAAACATTTTCTCCCTTCGGAGTAATAGCACGACAAACGCTGGACTTCTAAAAGCACTCAGTGTCTGTTGTACTATGGAATGTGACAGAAAGGAAACCATCATGATTCTTTGTTGTATCTACCCTTGTTTTCTGAGAATTGCCCCAGATGCCGCACCCTCCCCCCCCCCCTCAAAAAAAATGGCTTGCCCCAACCCCCACATCCCATTCGCTGTCATCAGCCCTGGAAGCTCCCACTGTGTTCCTTGGACAGGTGTCGCCTTGTGTTTACTCATTGTCTTTAAAGCATTTTTTTTTTCACTTGCTATCATCCTCTCTGTACTTGATCTCCCCTACCCCTCTCCCTGCCCTCCCCCCACCAGCGAGGGTTGTCGACGAGAGAACACCATGAAGAATGTGGGATGTCGCAAGTATGCTTTTAACTCTCTGCAACTGAAGGCCTTCCCAAAACATTACAGACCTCCAGAGGGGACTTTTGGGAAAGTCGAGACTTGATAGGACAGCGCCAGGCGAAAAGAGAAGACTATCAACGAAAACAAATTATCCTTACTTGTGTACTTATGGTCTATGTGATAGATAAATAGTTCCCAAACTCGTAAATATAGAAGAATATGTACATATTAAAGGTATACAGACAACTGCTCTATCTGACCCAAAATCACCTCTATAGATAAAGCATGCTTCTCTGACATGGGTCTCCAAAGATCATTTCACCGAAATCTAGATTCATGTATGTAGACCCACTGAAGCACATTCCTCAGTGGGAGCGGCAGCGGAAGCCTGGTGGGCCGTGGTGTCCAAGGTACAGATGGCTATTATCAGTGACTACAGAGAAGCAAACCATGAAATGGGCTGCTGGAATTTACTAGGCCTACGGTGTGCTGGGGTAGGCATAACGCAGAGCTTTTCCACTGCATCCCAGGAGCTGTCTGGAGCTTCACTAAAGGTTTATCAATGCCTCCATAGGACCTTACAATTTGTTCAATTCACAAAATGGGAAAAATGTACCAAATGGATATATTGTTTTATTTCCAAGTTTGAGTATGTAAATAAGTCTGGAGACAAAACTGACCTTTGCGTACTGCATGACACGAAGTGGCTTCACATTTTCTAGAATCTCAAATGGCTGGTAGACAGTGTTGTTATTGTACCTCCTTCGCTGTATTTTGCATATATCATAAATACTTGTGTACTTGTGATATGTGCTAGACAAATAAGTATGGAAATCATGTAATCTGCAGGCTTGTTTGTGCACATGACCTCTTTATCAGCTGAAATATTAGCGCCATGGTGGGCTTTGTTTTATACACTTTCTGTGTTGCCTGGTTTAATCGGGATGCCGTTTTCTTTTGACGAGCTCAGTACCTGGTGTGAAAGGTGATCGCATCTCAGGACTCTACCTTAGCCAGCTAAGCTTTCACTTCTCCACCCAGTGTAGGTAAAAGTGCACAAGATGCATACAAAATGAGGCGAGAAGCACCGATCATCAAAGCGTGACCCCCCCGCTATCTCCTTCTACGAGTCATACTTCCTCACTACATCGTCAGTCCATTCAGTCAAACCCAAAATGCAACAGTACCTGTCTGATTTGCACACCCGTAACAGCTGGTGTACATACTTATGTGGATGCTGAGCATGGCTTAAGGTTCAACGGCAAGTGGCAACTTTCTTGTTTGCTACTCTGTTTCCGTGGGCACCCCTCTGTCTCACTTGTATTAACCTGCTTTTACATCGTTGACTGCCCACACGCTAAAATCACAGAGCTTGGTGCCTAAAATTTGCCAATTGCTCTGGGGGGATAATCCGTGAGCAGAGCCACACACAAAATAATTCAATCCTTGTGTCTTAGATATTACAGGTTTAAAAACTAGATGTTTTGTAGGGTGTCATCAGGTCATATTATGTTGTGTGTTTTTAAAAGCTGAAGTTCATCTGCTGTAAGAGCTGGTCTGGAGCTGTGTTGTCTGTGCACATCTCTGATGGGGACTTGGGATCTAGGCTTGATCAGTGCAGCTTCATGGGGAAACCAGAAATTAAGTCTGGTTGACCATCAGCAGGGCAGTACTGAAAATGGCAAAGACATGCTCACAGTTTATGTTTAAAGCTTTCAAACACGTTAGTGTAGCCAGACCACCAGCTATGGCCAGTCAGCGTGATTTACTGCTTCTGACTTTAAACGTGCTACTTGGAAATTCCCAAAAACCTTTAATATTTCACAAACGCGTATTAGAAAAATGCTCACCTGCCTACTATAGTTGACAGCGCAACAATACTGCATATGGGCTGTGGGAGAGAATACGTGTATTTTGCTTGAGTGTGTTTAACGGTGAACACTGTAATAAGTAGGAAGTGTTTAAAATGTGCCTGTGGAATACGGTCTCTTCTGTTGACCTATAAGAATATTTATGACAAATATTATGGAGTGAAATAAGTGAAGACTGACACTTGATTTCCTGTACTATTTCTTTTCCATTGTATTTCCAGATTTTTTTAATCAATTCATGCACCTTCATGAAGAAAGGCTTCACATTCTCCAGTCAGGCCAAGCTGAATTTGCTTGCGAAGTTGTCGAGCACTTAGGGAGTAGCTTCTGGCTTTTTCACATGCTGTTAGAGCATCTGTTTCTCTGTTTGGATGCTGGCACCGTCATATTACTCTCTGAGCATTGAAGTCCCATTATCGCCATGTAGTTTCGTACATTTTGTGCCAATGTGTGAAGTACACTATAGACCCCACCCGGGAAACAAGTGATATTCTTCATTTAGTATGTGCAGGAGAGGAGGGGCAAAAACAAAAACTTAAAATGCATGTAGCAATGCCTCAGATACTGTATAATTATTTTATTAAAGGAAAAGTTGTGAGATGCAATTTGTAATGCGTTATTGTATTCTGTACACATCAGTTTATTTTTACTGGCTCTATACATATCTAATGTAAACTGAAACCATAGAGGTTTCCATCCTGTTTAAATTTTTATTTTTTTGCTTTTATGTTATATACATATAAATACTGTATAATGTGTGTGATATGCTCTCAAAGTTTTATTTGCAACGAAAGTTTTTATTATTTAATTATAACTATTATCTTATTACAGTGAACTCTTGTGGAAGATCTTTAAAGATTTGTTTTGCTGTATAATGTGCTTTGTTCGCGATGCATTCCTGTATTAAGTTAAGCTATTAAAAATCATACCGGTCTGTTACTTGTCAGTTGCAATTTATTTATTTGTCTCGTCTATTATCGTTACGTTTTAATGGTCTATTTTACGACTGAAGTTTCTGAACTTCGGAATGGAAATTTGGTGGACATGAGATCATGGAAAATGCCGTGCTTTCAAAAAAAAACAGGAAGTAAATAAGGTAAATACCCGACTGTTGTAATTACTCTGATTTTATTAGTTTGTTCCCCAAAACATGTAACACAACTAACCAGTTTAAAAACACGAGCAATAACAGTTAAAACGCTGGCCGACGCTGCACTAAACCGAATAATGATATAAGTGGCACGTGCGGCCTGGAGGCTCCGCCCCTTTCCGCGCGGCCGCTACCTGAGTTCCTGAGGGAGTCGCGAGGTCGCCGTCCAGCGAAGGGTAAGTTGCCTTATTTTAAGTCGTGTTGGTTTTTTTTTTTATGTATTGCTATGCATCCATTTATAGAGATGTGTTAATTACTTTGGAATCCAAAGAAAATAATCGTTAAATGAGGTGTTGTTCATAAAGTTGTATCATGCAATTGTTTGCGTAAACAGTATTGTGCATGGACTGCTGAACCGGAGAGACCAGTCAAGCCCGTGACCGGGTAAATTTTGGATTATCATTAAGATTGCAGTGATCAGCAATTCAAAACAATTTCCACAAATCTTATTCGCAAAAGGTTGAATTCGTATTCGTGTTTTTAAACAAAAATCTCAACGCATCGCGTAAAGAGTATATTGTGAGGTGAGCACGCTTCGACAATTTAGGGGGAAAAACAGATAGGTTATGTCTGGGTTTTTCAAAATTAGACAAGTGAGCATGCCTCGCGTTCGTGGTATTACGTGCAGAGTATAGATCTGTGGTTAAGACCAACGCCGTGCGAGACCTTTGGAGGGGCAGGTCCTTCATGACGCGTGATCGTCAGTGATCAGTAACATTCGCCGACTGGAGGGACGGTCTTTCTCAATGAACATTGCTCTATAAAAAAATGTGAGGTTGTCTGTATTCGAGAAGAGGCAGTCAATCAAAGGTGGGTCACTTTCTGTCGTTCAGATAAAGAGGCAGGTGTTAAGGTACCCCCTCCCCCCCACCACACACACTGACTCACTCTCTTTCTCTGCCTGGTTAAACACATTAGTAGTGGGCCTAGTGCCATGTGTCCACCTTCTCATGGTAAATATGGGCTCTAGATTCAGGATGGCAAAGAAGCTGCTGGTTGACGTCGACTGCGGAATAGACGATGCCCAAGCCATCATGATGGCCCTGGCCGTACCTGACGTGCAGATCCTTGGTGTGACCTGTGTCCATGGCAACACCACCATCGAAAACGTCTGTAAGAATGTGCTTCGTGTTCTGAAGGCCTGCTGCAAACTGGAGGTAAGGAGACCCACGAAACCGTGACATCACGCTCTCAGAAAGGGTATATGAACAACAAAGAATACTCTTTCTCTAACACGATTGTCTAATGTAATCTGTTTAATCAGCAAAACAGCCTTGACCTTTACATCCGCAATCCGCTGTTGTGTGTTTAGTTGCAAGACTGTGAACTTTTCCCTCTGCATTCAATCTGCTGCCAAATTCAGTTTTATGTAGGTTTGTGGTCGTGGCCTTTTATTCTCTGGATAACGGGTTCAGAGAACATTGATGTTGCTGCTATTGCAAACACTAACAAGTCATTCACATGCAACTTTCTCACTCATATCGCCTTTATGTGGCTGAAAAACACCGTATCAGTCAAAGGGAACAGAGCATGTTTTGCACAAGGTGGAAAGGAAAGACAGTTTATCAGGAGTTCCATGCATCGGTCAATCTAACCATGGAAAAATAAAAGCTGTAAGCACTGGAGGAGAAATATTTGGTAAATAAATGACAGGAAAGCCCCTCTGCATCACAAGGCCTCATTCTACCATCAGTAAATTAAGTCTAGTTTTAAAGTTATGTACTGCTGTTTAAAGCAAAAGGGGTTGGCTTCTGCAGATTCCAGTGTTCAGAGGTGCCTCCAAGCCCATCTTGGGGATCACAAGAAATGCAAGTTATTTCCACGGGGATGACGGTCTGGGCGATGCCCCTGACCCCCAGGCTCCAGGCCTGGACATGGTCCAGACGGAAGGAGCTGTGTGTGCCATGATCCGAATCGCCACAGAGCATCCTGGTGAGGTAGGATGTCATCGTTACGCAACAGAATCTTTTACTGCATTTCAGCCAATAAATAGGTATGAAGAAGGTTGCTGGTAGAAGCCCGACCTTAGCAATTTCCCCACAGGGATCAATATATACTATTATTATTTTATCACCTTAATGGAACCTTGACGCTAAGCCAACTAGGTCATTCGGATGGTGTGTGATTCTGGGAGTAAGTACTGTATGCCTGTGATTGGAATGTTGTTGGTTCAAATCCCACACTGGCAGAATGATTCCACTGTTCTTCTGTTAACCCTAGAGTTTTACTCTAGGGACACTGTCTAATCCTCTGATATTCACTTGTTTGTCACTTTGGACAAAAGCATCTGCAAATGTAAGTGTAGTATAAATGTTAACACCAGTGAACCACACTTCTAAGGTAACACAAGCAGATGCTATTGATAAGTTTTCTTAAGGATCACTTTGACACAGTGACAGAACTTGGCACTCACTTAAATCCATCTTTAGGGGGAAAAATTTCTTTTATCATTCATGATTAGTTTAGTACATTAGACATAAGAACATAAATGTACAAAGGAGAGGAGGCCAAGCGGCCCATCAAGCTCGTTTGGAGAGAATTTAACTAATAGCTCAGACTTGTTAAAATCTTATCTAGCTCTGATTTAAAGGAACCCAGGGTTTTAGCTTACGCTACACTAGCAGGAAGACTATTC
>JAODKE010000037.1:13446247-13458720 GCA_026779605.1 Mormyrus hasselquistii
CTTGCCTATCCAGTCTCTACGGAACAACGTATAACCATCCATATTATATTCTTCACCATCATTGTCACTCATCCATGCTTCAGTTATTCCTATAATGTCATAAGTATACGATGAAATTAAAGCCTCTAAATCACTAATTTTGTTTCTAATACTCCTAGCATTTAAATACAGACCACAAATGGTTGGCCTTTTACAGTGCCCACTTTTAATTTCTATTGGGGCTTTCCGTCTCTCCCCACATAAATCCATAACTAACCTCCCTGCCCCCCCCCAACACCTGTGTTAGGAGGGAAAAAACAAGGTCTTGTGCTGAGTCATGTATGAGTTCGCCTAGAATACTCTGATTTCGGTGGAGGGGTGTAATTTGTTTTTTGTTTGCAGCAAAAACATGTGTCTCTTGGTCTTCTCAGGTGATCCTTGTGGCAACAGGCCCCTTAACAAACCTCGCCTTGGCTGTGAGACTTGACCCTACATTTCCCCAAAAGCTCAAAGGCCTTTACATTATGGGTGGAAACACTGAGTGTAAGAATTTTATTTCATACCTACATCTCACTGCCTTCAGTGACTCTGACCAGGATAATTGGTTAGAGGATGGATGGATAAATCCTTTCTTAACTTTCTTCTAATGTCTATGTATTTCTAAGTCGCTCTTATTCCTTAAGGGGAACTAGTATCATGTAACTGATTATTAGACCATGGGTAACATAGTGATTAGACACAGATAAGTTGCTGGTTCAAATTCCAGTAGGAGCCCAGCTGTTGTACCCTAAGGGAAGGTATTTAACCAGAATTTCTGCAGTGAAGCAGCTATTTGCATTTGGTTCTAAAGACAGTAAATATACTTGATGATTGTGGTCTCTACTCATCGATTTATGCCTGTGTCTGCAGCCCGGGGTAACACGACAGTGTGTGCAGAGTTCAACTTTGTCAGCGATCCTGAAGCTGCTTACATCGTCCTGAACGACTACCTCTGTCCAGTCTACATTACCTGTTGGGAGTTCACATGTCGCCATAAGTTGCCCTGGGTGAGCCCCTTTTAGCTGAGGGAGTTTTTACCCACCAGGGCTGTCACGATATAATCGCGATTGTATGGCACATGCACAGTAATCATGTCTTTTGATAATGGGTATAAAGATTTGTCTGGACGCCGGCTTTTCAGTAATACAGACGTTCCTCTACTTTTGTAACTAAGATATTCGTAGGTCGTTACTCAATATAATATATTATTATTATAATATTATATTATTATATAATAAGGGTATACGCTGGAGGTCGACTGATATATCGGGCCGATATTTGGCATTTTTTTTACGTATCTGCGTCGGCCGATATCCAAGTGCACTACGTCGATTTACAGACAGGCACGTCTGCGGGCAACCCAGTGTTGTTGTTTCTGTGGAACACGTGATCTATGCTGCCTTGTGCAGGACCCCAGCAAGAAGTTTTGGAAGAGTCCTGGGAGAAAACGGTAAGGCTTAAATTCTGATCTTTCAAAGACCTATTTATGTAAATGGTTTGCTATGAAATGTTGCTTTAAAAGAAAACGCGAGCGCTTTTGAGAGAGACCGCAAATTACGCTGGGGAACTGGTATAATGATAATGAGGCTTCAACCAACTGTAGCTTACAGGTAACATGAAGGATCATTGATTCCGACAGTTTTGTGCGCTTGTTGGTGGACTCAGTCGTTAAAATCATTTTAATTGTTAACGTCGGGCTGATATGTAATTTAAAATGTTATCCGTTGTTTTGTTTTTTTTCTTGTGTCGGAGAGTTTCACTCTGCAGTCAGCTGTCAAACATCAGACAACACCGTCCTCAGGGACACAGCTGCTAAGAGCAATGCATGGCAGAGAAAGCCGTTTGTTGAAAAGCGTGGTCACCATTCACCTGAGCTGATGCTGACGATTGTCCTTCTGTGCCACTTGTCCGCATTTGAGAGCGGAGATTCGAACAACTTGTCAGACGTGTAGATAAAGTGCATGACTTTGCACAGTTAGTTTACTCATTAAACGGGTCTATCCTTTATACGGGCTTTTACGTCGACAACATCACAATCACTAGGGGCTTATGTTGTCCTTGCATATAAGGCTGTGTAATACGACAAAGTTATTTTATTTTCCGCGATCGCTAGATTCTGATTTTGAATTTGGCTTGGAGGCTATCTGTCTGCTAACAACATAAACATGTTAGTGAAAGGTTTTGGGCCTTGTACACTACTCAAAATATCACGATGCACTTAGTTGCTAGTGTTTTTTTTTTTTTCTTCCAAAATGTATTAGAGTGTAACTGTTTTAATGTGCATGGAATTGGAATTGAAGATGAAGGCAGTATAATAAAAATGCTGACCTTGTATTTTTTCTTCTGTTTTAGTAATTGCTGTCTGATGGCTGAACAAAAATCTAATCCTGTGTGGCAGCATTTCACTAAGTCAACACCAGGAAAAGCCAGGTGCAACATCTGCAGCAGGCTGGTGAGCTTGGGAGCTGAAGAAGGAGTTTGCTGCTAAAGAGATTCTGATGCTGCTGTTTATAAGTTTATTGTTTACAAGTTGTATTGTGTTTGTTATTTAAGTTTATATTTAAATTTACACAAGTCAGTATTCAATAAATGCTAAATTGAGAAATTTTGTGTATCGTTTGTTATTAGTGTGATATTTTATCATGCAAATAGAGGGGAAAATGTCCGATTTTTGGCCAAAAAATATCGGCAGCATATATCGGCCGTCAGCTGATCCCAACTCCTAAATATCGTCATCGGCTATTGAAAAACCCATATTGGTCGACCTCCAGTATACACAAGTACAAAGAACTAGGATATGCCGGGACTACATACACAACGCTACTGTGTGGCGGGAGTAGCGGCCAGAAGTTGTACTAAGCGGAAAGAAAATTGATGTTGCAGACAGGAAATGGGAGCCCAAGGAACACAATTTGGACTTAGACATACGAACGAAGGGGACTGTAAGTTCGTAAGTAGAGGAGCGTCTGTATATGAATGTTTACTTGCGCACACAATTTGGTATTCAGATTAGTAGTATGCCTAAACTTAATTTGCCTCTCATTAATATTTTGTAACCTTTAAATTTGGCGTATCCGTCTCGTGGTGCTATATGCAAAATATGCTACATTCTGTTATTTTTCCCCTCAATTGGCCTCAGGAATTCTGTGATGAATGGCTTTCCCAAGACACAGAGAGGGCAAAGTTCATGAAGAGAATTTTCCAGCACTCTATGAATGAGGCCTACAACCCGCAGGCTGAAAAGGAAATGTTGGATGGTTTTGGTTTTGTGTCATGTGACTCCTATGCAATGGCTGCAGCCATTGATGACTCGTTTGTAACAGAGTATAAGCAGGTTGCAGTTACAGTGGAGCTTGCAGGAATGTACACACGAGGAATGATGGTCCTAGACACCCTCGAACTTCTGAATAAAAAGCACAAGGCTTTCCTTTTAAAGCGTGTGGACATGGACAAGTTCAAAAGCTTGCTGATAAATGCACTAAAATGATGTAGAAACCTTGCAGCTAATACATTGGCTTGATTACCTGACAGTCTTAACTAAATCAGTGGATCAAAGTCTGCTTTGGAGATACATAGATGACTTATTAAATAATTTAAATAATAAAATAGATTTTACAGTGTTTTACGTGAGCCTGCATGTGCCACATTTTAGTACTGCCAGAAATGTCCTGTATTTTTGTCTGAGTGTGAATGCATGTAAAGAAGCAATCATGTTCAATCATGAATAAAAGACAAGTGTTACTTTACCATAATTTTATTAAGCTATTTACTAATGAATAAAAAACAAGTCATATTGCTTTCAAATTATTTTACATACATTGTAATGTACAATTACACATCCAGTTATTCTCTTCCCATCAGTATCCCTTTTTGCCCCTAAATCGTGATCTGGTATCCAACTGGAAATGAAGGGGGGAAAAACGTCATTTTCAGTTTCTTGTTTCTGTTCTCTTTTTAGGGTTTATAATTGCTGTAAGTTATTGTCTTGGGTTTTTTGGTGGAAATATCCCTCGGCATCAAAACGCGATTCGTGTACTTACCATGGACCTCTTGCATTCAAAGAACGACACTTGCAGGCTTTTGCAATGACCTTCTTTCAAGCACTGGCTTGGCTTCTTCCCCTCCTGCGGCCAAAAAAGTTTAATCTTAGGACGTACAATTAATAAGAGGCTTGGGAAACAACATTCCACTCATCATGAGTCGATTAATAGAATGACGGTGTTAACAATGCAGTAGTCAGGCAAGCATTTCAAATACAAAAATACCTTGATAACACAGTCGTGCTGAAGGAGACACGTTTTTAAGTCTTCTCTGACACCCGCACACGCTCTGTAATCATCTTCTTTATCTTCGTAATATTTGGGCATTTTTTCAGATTAGCAAGACTGAAAATATCTTATTATATTAAATATAATCCCTGTTATGAATCTTCAAAAGCTGTATCAAGCAATCATATGAAAATAATGACACACTTCTTCGACTGAATTTGTAAACGCCTTTAGCTGTCGCAAACGCGCCTGCTGCCACCTACTGCACTGGAGGGGGAATCAACCTGCCCTCTCGTCTCACCATTTTGTATTTCACATTTTTTTCGGACACTTTCAAAACGACATATATTCGGGGCCGGATATGAGGTCACCGAGGTTCGAAGCTGCGTAATTTTTAGGAGCTAAGAATAATATATGAAGCTAAATATTCACCTGCATAAAAAATAGGGTAACTAGCGTTTCGCATAACTAATTACTTTAAAAAATAGACAGCCTATGAAGGCTACGGCATAAATAACGTGATTGACGAGACTCTCACCCTTGTATCGGACCTCACTATTTTTCAGACCCTGGCTACGGCCATGCATTCAATATAGAAAATTGGTTTTCTTCCCCGACTATTCCTATGTTGCAATATTCTCATTACAATATACACCAGAGAAATCATATAACAGCGCGTTTGCCTTTTTATAAAAATAAATCTGAATTTTCTGACGGTTTTACATCCGACACGAAATGCTCCATTCTATATTGATTTAGTGCTGAGCATGTTACTTTCTGTTTGTTTCCTTTTTTATTCCCAGAAACCACAATGGAAACTGCAAGCCTCTAAAGGCAGAATTGCTCAGGCTTTTTCAGCTGTATGGTATTTATTTACCCCCCAGAGCACCAGCTGGCATTGCCTTATTTTTATTTATTTATTTTATTCTTATTTTTATATTTGTATTTAATTACATATATATGTAATTTTTCATGTGTAGATTTCTACATGTTTTATAGAAGTCTTACTACAAAATGTTGGTAAATGAAAGTGAATGATTTATAGAAATATAGGCCTATAGTTCTTTTATATGTGTATAGATTTGTTTTATCTCAAATAGAGGTGGAGATTTCAGGTGTTTCAACCAACCAGTTAACTTTAAAGAGTCACAGTGACAGAGTAGTCAACTGGTTGGTTGAAGCAAAATCTTGGTCTGGATTTGTACTCTCTGGACCTGAACTCTCCACCTCTAATGCCAAACATATATAGGGTGGCATTGTAGTTCATGGGATAACACTGTTGACTCACCTCCAGGTGTGTTATGTGATGGGTATCTTTAACTGGGGGTGCAACTGGATAGATGGAAAACCCACAAAATCTAATTTATGTTTCTCAGAGCGACGCTCTACCCTATTGTGAATCATGAAGTATTCTCAGGAATGTCAAGAGTATCACGCCTTTGTATTTGCACTTCAACATCATTTATGGCCTATGGATTATTATTATACGCTATGTCTAGCTTGTTATTTTAGCGATTACTTTATGTGGACGCTGTCTCCAGCTTTATTTTGTTGCAGTTTTCTGGCGCCATCTCGTGGTGCTATATGCAAAATATGGTATTTGACAAATCTCTTATGTGTATGGGGCAGCTTTGGGGTTCTGGTCGCGGGGATAGCAGCTTCAGGAGAGGTACCCAGACCTCCCTCTCCCCAGCTAACTCTACCAGCTCCTTGAGGGGGACACTGAGGCGTTCCCAGGCCAGCCAAGAGATATAAACCCTCCAGCGAGTCCTGGGTCTGCCCCGGGGCCTCCTCCCTGTAGGACATGCATGGAAAACCTCTCCGGGTAGCCGCCCAGGAGGCATCCACACCAGGTGTCCAAACCACCTCAACTGGCTCCTTTCGACGTGAAGGAGCAGCGGTTCTACTCTGAGGCCCTCCTGGATATCTGAACTTCTCACTCTATCCCTAAGGGAGAGCCCAGACACCCTGCGGAGAAACCTCATTTCGGCCGCCTGTATATGTGATCTCATTCTTTCGGTCATTACCCATAGCTCATAATCATAGGTGAGGGTTGGGATGAAGATGGACCAATAGATCGAGAGCTTTGCTTTTCGGCTCAGTTCTTTCTTAGCCACGACGAACCAGTGCTTGCAAAACTACAGACGCTGCTCCGTGTATCCTGCTCCCAATCTCGCAATCTCGCCTACCCTCACTCGTGAACGAGATCCCGAGATACTTGAACTCCTCCACTTGAGGCAGTACCTCCTCCCTGACTGAAGAGGGCAATCCACCCGTTTCCGGCTGAGAACCATGGCCTCAGACTTGGAGGTAGTAATCCTCATCCCCGCCGCTTCGCACTCAGCTGCAAACCGCCCCAGAGCACGCTGGAGATCCCCAGCAGATGAAGCCAACAGGACGAGGCAATCCTGAGGCCACCAAACTGGACACCCTCAATGCCCTGGCTGCGCCTAGAAATCCTGTCCATAAATATTATAAACAGGACCGATGACAAAGGGCAGCCTTGGCTGAGCCCAACCCGGACTGGGAACACGTCCGACTTATTTCCGGCAATGCGGACCAAGCTTATGCGCCGCTCATACAGGGACCGAATCGCCCACAACAGTGGACCCCGGACCCCATACTCCCAAAGCACCCCCCACAGAGCACCACGGGGAACCCGGTCGTAAGCCTTTTCCAAGTCTACAAAACACATGTAGACTGAGTGGCAAACTCCCAGGCCCCCTCCAGTGGCCCCTCCTTGGATTGCCACCTTATCGTGGTGGAGGGGTTTGCGTGCCTCAGTGACCCTGCATGGGGGCTGTGTTGTTGGGGTTAATAGCCCCTGGTAGCGTCTCCCAAGGCAAAAAGGTCCCAGGGGAGGGGCCAGACAAAGAGCAATCCAAAAAAACTCCATGATAAAGAATTCTACCAAGGTCTTGTTTCCCTCGCCCAGACTAGGGTCACCAGGGCCTCACCCTGGAGCCAGGCCTGGGGGAGGGGCCCGTTAGTGAGTGCCTGGTGGCCGGGCCTTGGCCCGTGGGGCCTTGACCCGGTGGGCCCACCACCCACAAGGGGAATGTCAGGGGTTCTGTGCATTGTGGATCGGGTGGCGGCCAAGGGAGGCCCTGGTGGTCCGATTGCTGGCGTTTGGGACATGGAATGTCAAGTCTCTGGTGGGGAAGGAGCCTGAACTTGTGCGTAAGGTTGAGCGATATCGGCTAGATATAGTCGGGCTCTCCTCAGCACATAGCGTGGGCTCTGGGACCAATCTCCTGGAGAGGGGCTGGATGCGCTTTTCTTCTGGAGTTGCGGCGGGTGAGCGACGTCGGGCTGGGGTGGGGCTACTGGTGCTCCACAGCTCGGTGCATTAACACCGGAGTTTACCCCGGTGAACGAGAGGGCTGTCTCCCTGCGCCTTTGGGTTGGGATAGGTCTCTGACTGTCATTTACACTTATGTGCCGAATGACAGTTCAGAGTACCCGGCTTTCTTGGATTCCCTTAGTGATATGCTGGTTATGTTGTGGGGCTGTCATGACTGACACGCCTTCTCAACAGTGCGTGGAGGTCAGAGACAGTGCCACTGGATTAGCAGACTGGGGTGGTGGTCCCCTTATTTAAGAAAGGGGGCCGGAGGGTGTGTTCTAACTATAGGGGGATCACACTTCTCATCCTTCCTGGTAAAGTCTATTCTGGGGTACCGGGGTACATGTACAAATATTGAAACTGTCATATAAGTTAACGGTCATGTCTGGCATTAGAATGTTGCTTCCACCCTTTATCTGGCTGGTTTCTGGTCTTTCGCAGTGTCTCCTGCTTCACCTTATTTATGTGCACTGCTGTCTATGAAATTTGGAACCAGGATGAATCCTACTGCTCAGCATAGCCTTCTGCCAGCAGAACAAGGACTAGGATTTAAAAATGTAGATTTGTTTATAAATGTGTTTGTCTCCATTTTTTCCATGTCTGCTGCGGTAGAACCGGCCCTGTTGGTGTTGGCACTGGCTGCAGTACATCACATGAACCTCTAGATGTCACTAAAAGGATATCATTCAATTGACTAGATCGTATAAATGAGAGTAAAATCTGAGTACACATCAGAATGATATGCAGAAGAAAGTACACGATAACATCTGTGGTGGGATAGTTGGTGTTAAGTTTGAATAAAGCCAGTTTAATTTAAATTTCAAAAACTCTAAAGCTCACAGATCACACTTCACACATACAGATTTTGCAGTTTATTTATATGCCCCAAAATCAGGGAGATGCGAGGGAAGGTGGAGGACTTATCAGCGGTGGGCTGAGAGAATCTCTGTGAAATACAGCAGGGTGGGTCGGCACATTAATCAAACTCATGTTAATATCTGAGAAACACGACTATAGACATTTGTGCTTTTTATGTGGCTTGATCAGTACATTAAGCATATTGATAATAAACTGCATACTGCAATTTACATGTAAACTCATTTAACCAGCAAATAGACCCTATAAATGTCAATGCAGTTTGCATTCAAATTGCTTATGACAATGCATGCAAGCTGAAATGTACTGCTGAATTTACTTGCAAAAAATAAACATATTCTGCCACATATGGACAGACTTGCAGTTTTGGTCATGACTTGTCATGGAATGAAAAGAAAATGCTTACAATTAGATTTTGAAAAAATTACGGGGACCATGGAGTCAATAAAAGTGAGGAAACAAATCATTTTGTCATTCAGAGCAAAAGAGCATCAACAGCACATGTGTGATTTAAGTGATTAAAGACTTACGTGTGTGAACGGCAAGACTGTCCTTAAGTGATTAAAGACTTACGTGTGTGAACGGCAGACTGTCCTTAAGTGATTAAAGACTTACGTGTGTGAACGGCAGACTGTCCTTAAGTGATTAAAGACATACGTGTGTGAACGGCAGACTGTCCTTAAGTGATTAAAGACATACGTGTGTGAACGGCAGACTGTCCTTAAGTGATTAAAGACTTACGTGTGTGAACGGCAAGATTGTCCTTAAGTGATTAAAGACTTACGTGTATGAACGGCAGACTGTCCTTAAGTGATTAAAGACATACATGTGTGAACGGCAGACTGTCCTTAAGTGATTAAAGACTTACATGTGTGAATGGCAAGACTGTCCTTAAGTGATTAAAGACATACATGTGTGAACGGCAAGATTGTCCTTAAGTGATTAAAGACATGTGTGAACGGCAAGACTGTCTTTAAGTGATTAAAGACTTACTTGTGTGAACGGCAAGACTGTCTTTAAGTGATTAAAGACTTACTTGTGTGAACGGCAAGACTGTCCTTAAGTGATTAAAGACTTACATGTGTGAACGGCAGACTGTCCTTAAGTGATTAAAGACATACATGTGTGAACGGCAGACTGTCCTTAAGTGATTAAAGACTTACATGTGTGAACGGCAAGACTGTCCTTAAGTGATTAAAGACTTACCTGTGTGAACGGCAGACTGTCCTTAAGTGATTAAACACTTCATTACATTTAATAGATAGTGTATGAAATGATATCTACACGAAGCTGTGGTTTAACATGCTCTCATCAATACTATACAGAAAAACAGACTATTTTCTTAATGAAAAAGGTAGTAAGTTTAAACACTTTACAAACTATACACATTTAAAAATTATATATGACTATTTATACTATACAATTAAAATAAATTACATTATGTTCATTTGCCCTGATAATATTTCCCTTCAGTTGAACCCACTGAACTGTAGGCTATGCCTAAATTCTTCTGTTTCTTAAATTACATAGATACCATAAAAAGGCAGGCAGGTCACATTAACACAGAAGTATAAAACATCCCCCAGTTCACAGTCCCTTTGCATACTATTGCCTTGTTTTTGTAGGATTTCTGATCATGTACACAATATCAAATGTTACCCCCCCCCAAAGACAACTCTGGTTTGAGCCATTACTGTAAGTAACACTTTGGCGAAAAGACCCACTTCTGCGTCACATGCAAATTGCAGGAACTGATCAGTTAATTGTGTGTTTAGTTTGCAAAAATATGAAAAAGAGAAAAAAACAGTCCTTGTGTTTCATGTGTTTCAGTACCTCCACTTTTCTGAAAAAGGCAATAATCAGTATAAAGACAGTCGTGTGTTTGTACAATAGAGGCCCCAGCCTGCTGATCTGAGGCTGTCCAGGTACTTTCCCTGCCCATATAGATGATGGTGTGATATGGAACATACAGCACTTCAGTCCATACATTTGCTTGTGATGGGCAAATGAAACTTCATGAACCATTCCCTGCACTTTTTTAACCCCTCTTGTCCTACTACAAACAAGGAGAACCATCCACTGGGGTCAGAAAATACAGCAAACAGTTCATGGAACTTCTCTTGCCTATCACCAGCATTTGTCAGCTGTAGCAACATAGAAACGCTTCCCTGTCCGTTTACATGCTTGTCGTTCTGCTGTGACAGGGATCCTGCCAGTTGTCATGACGAACCCTTGAGGTAGAGTGACATCACAAGGATTTTCCGGGCTTGGTGAAGCCTTCGGCCCAATCACTCTCACTGCTGATCAGTGTGATGCCGCACTGCGTGCCCTCTTTAATGGCGAAGTAGCTTCCTGATATGAATCTGCAAAAGGACGTGGACGTGCAAATATATACATGTTATCACATACAATCTCACCTCTAAGAACCAGTGTGGAATGGTGTGTGGCTCTCTGGTTTAGGGCTGCGTGCCCACAGTCAGATAGTTGTCAGTTTGAATCCCATAGTTGGCAGAGTGATTTCAAAGTTGGACCCCGGAGGAATTGCTGACCCTGCTCCCTCAATTGTATGCTGCTTTGGATAAAAGTGAGCGGCAAATGATTGAATGTAAATGTGCCCAGTTTAAAGAGCATATTGGTGAGAAAGTGTGAATGTGACTGTCACAGAGTCCTTCCACAGGTAGAAAGGAGACTGGGGCTGACCTCATTCAGAATAACCCAAAAAGAGGAGTTCTTGTTCATGGTGAGACGCAATGCCGCCGCAGGGTTAAAGATAGGGTCTACCACAGCTTCAGCCAGGCCCTTTGTAAACTGGCCTGGGGATGACAACACACAAGCACGTGGTATGTGAGTCACACGTGGTATGCGGTGTGTGTCTGCAAGCTGTTTAATGAACTTCAGCACCACAGCCCAATTAAAAAAAAAAATTCTGCTAGTTTCTAACAGAATTAAAGCACTTGCTTTTCAATAACTTATTTTTCCTTTACATTATTTTTATATTTAGCTTGAAAGCAGATTTAGTGCAAAAGCTTGCCTAAACTGATCTTAATTTGAGTCATGTACTTAGACTGCAGGTAATACTTAATTTTTTGCTAACTTTGCATGTAAAGCACCAGTAGAAGGATGCGTTGTGTCTTTGAGCTTTTTTTGTTATTCCTCTGACAAAATGTGGGTCAGATTTTTGTGCTGATCATTCCCCACAAGCTCATGATTCAGAATCATTTTTGTGTCGCAAATCCAGACACACCCAGAAAGGCCCGTCAGCTCACTCACCAATGACGTAAAATTTGTCTTCCGTTCGTTTATATTTCTTTTTGGTCTGCAGTTCCTTGTCCTACATTGGATCAATACAACAAGCAAAATTACTTTCTTATTATGGATCTGTCATTATGCACACACAGTGTGACAGAACATTTATCCTAGACCGTATAAACCTTACAATGCACAACAACAAGGTCTGCTAAGTGACAGTTCCACTCGGACTTGTGGTTCAAAATAAGCTTCAAACATTAGCCATGCATATCAAATTATACAGCACTCTGGGTTTCTGTGTTAAACTCTGGATTTGTTTTTAAAACCTTTACTGTGCTTCTGCAATAATCAGCAAATAAACCAATGTAAATATTTATTGATTAATAGCAAAAAAATTCACTAGGTATCATAAACAAAACAGAACACTAGAGCATGATTTATGATTTGAAGAGTGGTGGAAATACATAGTCCAGATGGGGACGAAGGTGCCCAGAGGGCAGCCAGCGAGAAGCAGTGACCCCAGGGTGTCCTGTGCCGGGGGATATTTTTGGGAAGAAAGCAGCACTCACTTTCCGTCTGACAGTGTAACTAATGGCCAAGTCAGACAAACATGGAACTGGCCAGTGATACTAAGGGCAAACTGGGGAGTCGGTGCAGAGACACTAAGGGCAAACTGGGGAGTCTGTGCAGTTGGTGAGGTGACACTAAGGACAAAC
>JAODKE010000037.1:13458820-13469274 GCA_026779605.1 Mormyrus hasselquistii
TGGGGAGTCTGTGCAGTTGGTGAAGTGACACTAAGTGCAAACTGGGGAGTCTGTGCAGTTGGTGAAGTGACACTAAGTGCAAACTGGGGAGTCTGTGCAGTTGGTGAAGTGACACTAAGGACAAACTGGGGAGTCGGTGCTGTGACGCTAAGGTCAAACTGGGGAGTCTGTGCAGTTGGTGTAGTGACACTAAGTGCAAACTGGGGAGTCTGTGCAGTTGGTGCAGTGACACTAAGGTCAAACTGGGGAGTTGGTGCAGTGATAAAATTGAGTTTCACAACAACATTCATAGACATCCAAGGCGGTGTCTGGTGTTTACATGCAGGAGGTCCTCTCTGCCCATTTTATAAGAACCATATCAAGAGTATAATGAATGACATATTTAAGGCTCTTTGTAGTTCACTGTTTGAAAAAACTGAAATTGAAACTATCTGACATTTAGTCCCTTGAGGATAATTTTAGACATTCAACATTAGATGTGTTTAGGATATTTCTTTTTTGTTTTTGTTAGATTGCATGTGTCTATGTTCAGCCCCACAAAGTTATCTGTGGTGGGCAGACACAGGAAACGCAGATTAGACCATATTCCGTTAGATGACTGCTCAACACCACCAACTAGTGAATGATCTGCAGTGTCAAACAAATAACCCTCATCCCCAAAAACCATCACACACTGAAGCCTGCAGCACTGAGAGCAAAGACAGGCAGATGCGTGACAGCAGGAGCACTGAGGGCAAAGACAGGCAGATGCGTGACAGCACTTGCCTCGGGGACGTCATGCGGCGTGGGTGTCATGCATTGACCAGAGAGAAACGAGGTAGCCATTCCAAATTAGGAGAATTTTAAAACATTGTTTTAAAAAAGCTTTTTTTTCCCTCACCGAGAATGGTAAAATCTCAATGCTGGTGTTTTCTATCTGGTCTGCAGGGTGCTCCTCATTTCCACTGCGAAACAGGTACCTGTCGATCAAGAAAGTCAGTTATGTGGCCACTTATTGGCTCATACAAGTGCACTCTTGCTGAAACACACTTATACACACAGTCACAAAAAGAAGCGGAAAGAAAAAGCAAAACACACACTTACACGTTGTATACAATCAAAACTGTTCATTAAGCTCCAGTCAGTTGTGGAAATATAATGAATTTGCATTTAATTTACCCTATAAATGATATTGCTGAAGCTGTACTGGTCTGAAGTTATACTAAAGCTGAATAAGGAATACCGGCAGAATCTTGCTTTCTGTGTCCCAGTTCACAGTGACCTCTTGTTCCACACAGATACACCTCCATGTGTGTATCTCACCGAGGGGCAGGTCTGAGCTCTCCCCCTCCCATACTGCTATTTTCAAGCGCGTGGGTTTTTTTTCCACTGACCTGCCCCAAGGCCCCCACTCCCACAGTGAGTAAAGAGCTGCAGTGTGTGTCTCTCCAAGCATACATTCTGCCTGCGTACTTCACTGCTCAGAGGTGTCAGTTCAAAAGCATCTGTCCCGTTTGTTTTTGCCTGTCATTATTATCAGTATGACTGTCACATTCTATTATATTCATCTGCTGAGGTGATACTTTTATTCAAAATGCATCCTTTTCCATAAGAGCTTGTTAAGCATAGGCTCTCAGTGGACCCAGGCCCAGTTCCCAGGAAAGCTGGGGTACTTGTCAGGAGATGCTAGTGCATGTTAAGGTGAGCACATACTATGGACCTTTTTTTGAACTGTGGGGAAGATTGTTTTCTTCAATGTCACTATAGCTCCCAGTCCCACCCAGAACATGGACCAGCAATCTTTGATTTCATGTCTTTAAATGCCATCTTGTCTAGAGCTGACAAATGAAGCATCTAGCTTCCAGGTACAGAAGGAAGTAAACTTATTGCTTAAGTAACAGAGAGGCTCATGGGAGTTTTACTGACACAAAAATGTTCTGAGGGTAGAAAAAAAAAGATTGGGACAGAGAGATAACCAATCAGATTATAGAGAAAGTGGGTACAAGCATCAGCAGGAGTCGGGACCAACCAGTCAGATGTCTTGGTGCTGCCTCCTCTAGTTGCTGGGACCCACCTCCTCTACAATCTTATTGGTTATCTCTCTAAACCAATCATTTTTCATTCTGCCCTCATAACATTTTTGTGTAAGTAAAACAGACCTTTCATGTTGAATTCTCCGTCCCTACTGTGTGTAGATTTGTTCAAACACCCCAAATCAGTTGCAGTGACCCTAGTCAGACATCTGAAGCCCACTCCAGCAGAACTATGTCCACTCATATATCCTCCTTGATGCTCTTACTCACCTTTCAATACTAACAGGCTGGTCAAACTTAAAGACGATGTAGTCACCAGCCACAGGAGCGGTGGCCCAGAAGAAGTCTTCACCCAGATAGCTTTTCTCCAAAGTATGACCTTGGTAGACATTCATGGTTGTGAAAAGCTCTGCAGGTGGGTTCACGTGAATCTTGTGGAGTGGTGGTTTCAGGAAGTCCTTATCCTGGGAAGAACAAGAGGGATAATTAACTTTAGCTGTAGTAACAGATAAAGAGTGGACACTGGAACTGGGTTTGCTGGGAAGTCGACACCTACAGCTCTAATAGTAGGTTGAAATGTATCTTGTCTACACAGGTATTATTGACTCCAGTGTAACAACATCAAAGAAACTGCATCCACCCAGCAGTAATATTCTAGGACACAAATACACAAAAATGTGTCCACGTGTGTAGCTGAAAATCAATATAGCTGCTTTAAATGCAAGTCGCTTCTCCAAGGCTGACGAGAGCATGGATGGAGTTACAGTCGGCAGTGGGAGCTGGGAGGTGGATCATACTGTCAGTTTCTGGATTTTTCCCGTTAAGGAGGAGTGTAGCCCGACATGCTGAAAAAGGGACGGTCTGAAGCGTATCCGAAGGCTGGACTTCTGTCTCTCACAGTGCTTCTGCAGAGATGGACAGGAATAGAAAAGTAGAATAGGGGAGCATAAGTGAAAGACCTTTAACCAAGGCATCAGGAAACATGAGTATTGGTCTAAACATGGAAATCCAGGGCTGTTTTTTCAGGTACCTCCTTCATAAGCCTTTTCTGTAATATGAAGACAGTTTCCAGGCCGTTCTACGGGAGACTGTCTTTACTTATGAAATTGATCCTGGAGCTGATTCAGTTTTTACTGAATTATTATTAAGGATGTTGAGGACTGCGGCAGTTTTCGTGGCACCGGGTTTTATATCTTGGCTTGTTTGATGCTGACACACTGGAGCCCCGCTGGGACTTTTCTTCCTACATTGATTCTGGGCGACATCACCAAGCACAAGCCGGGCTCATTTTCCCAGAGACTGGCACTTGTTTACACCGTGATAGCAATGGCGTGAGAACACGGTGTCTCTACGCATCGTGCTGTCGACTCACAGTAACAGGCTACAGGCTCCTTGTCTCTGCTTGGTGCCCTGGAGTCTCAGTGTGTGTACTTGAGTGTGTGTGTGTGCGTCTGTCTGTCTCTCCTGTGATGCACTGACTTACTCTCCAACATGCACCTGCTGCACCTTCAAACTCTCCAAATGAAAACAAGATCAGGCTTTAGTCAAACGCGAAAATAATTACCAGATAACATCGCTGTCATCAGACTGCATTCTGGCTGCTGCTAAGTCATGCAAGCAAAAGCACAAACAATGTTCATTTAAAATGTGTTAATTGTGATTCATTAAAATACTCCTGAGCTTGTGTTTGCACTACTTAGTGGGATGTTCGTTTGCAAGGAAAACTACACCCTTGCTCATCTACACATAAAGCTATCGCTGTCTAATTACAAGGCTCTTCCTTCAAGAGCAACGTGCTCTTCCAACATGTCTGTACAGGAAAATCAGTGGCAAATGCAAAAAGATGTAACTGTCCTATGTTCTTGCTTCCTACACTTCCTGGGATACGTCCTACCTGCAAGTCAAGACAATCCTAAATGGAATAACGATTACTGAAACCATGTTAATTTCTTCTACCTGGAAATAACCAGTGCACTTATCTAAAAGCCAGCCCTGCTGAAGCCATTTCACAAGATGTTCTGCTGATAAAAAGTTTGTTTGGAGCAGAGCAGACTGCAGGCCCTTGGGCTTCTCCACCCCTGTCACCAGGAGCATCACTCTTGGGACTTTTAATAACTCACTTTTCAAAGAATAATCTTAATGCTCTTTCAAAGTTATTTGCTTTTGAGGGATGTCACTGAAGAAAAAAATTTAAAGTTAACTTTTTTAAAGTATTTTTATCCTTAAACCATTTCTCTTACAACCACTATGTGAGAAATAAGCAGCACAAAACTATGCTTTTAGTTTCTGAGTTCCATGAGAAATTTTCAGCTGAGCCTAAAGATATCTGGGGTGGTGAAAAAGTGAGACCTCTCCCAGAATCCATGGAGATCTGTTTTACAGACTATACTGAGCTGTCTTTGAGGTGACTTTCTTCCAAGAGAAATCTGAGAAATACAACAGATAAAGTAGAGACCTCAGTCCAGATACTCCTTTTCAGTGGGATATAAAAAGAAAAAAAACACACAAGTGCCACAACCAGCCACCAAAAAGGTTTAGCAGATAAACGGTCACCAGAACCCACATGCCAGCTGTCCCCTCGCGCCAGCATTCTTTGAGTAGATACTGAATAAGGCTCAGTCTTCCCTGTACTGCTTTCTTTTCTTGTCTTACTAGGACAGACTCTGCAGATTCCAGATACACTGGGACTCTGCACTGTATGAGCAGCTGAAAGATGGGTGACTAAATGGATGATTTTATGTTAATGAGTTGAATTTTGGGAAAAGCGATATATTTATGCCAATCGTTGCTCCACATTGGTGGACTGCAAATTTTCTCTCACTCCTTTCAGTCCAGAACAAAAAGGTTTCAACTAAACGTTGAGTATCTATATCAGTTGTCAAATGGTCCATCTACTACTAAGATTATATTTTGGTATAATGTCGTACATCCCAGCTCTCCTGGAAGCTCTGGAGGTCTCCACATGCCCTCAAATCATATACAATATCCCAGACATTTGTTTTTTAGAGACAGAGCATGTGTGAGAAATAGCAAAGACCCAAGACCTTATCTAGAATCTTTTTAGAAGGAATGCAGACATCAGGCAGCTGCTACCAACATACAGGAGACTCCAGGAACTTCCAGGAGAGCTGGGATTTCTGTACACCATAATATAACCATAATATAAGACATAACCCAGATATCCTTGGCCCCCCTCTTTTCACATACATCATCCTTCTCAGGGCTGCAAACTTTCACCCACAGGATGTTGTCTAGAAGCCAGTCAATAGGTTTCTCTTTGTAGAACATTAAGATGAACTCCACAATCAGGTTGAGATCAGGGGACTGGAACATCTTCCCTGTACAGAAAGAGGCATGGATGGGGATGTGAGTTTGATTGAAAATTACAATTTTCCTCTGCTTTTATGTATAGTATGCCTCTGCACTGAGCTTGTTCAGGGTACAATAAAAATATTCTCTCTCTTTTTGGGACTCCAGACTTCTCACCTTGCCAGCACCCAGCTACAGTCCCATGAGACAATATCACCACACCCACTATAGGTGTAAGATAGTGAAGGGCAAATGAACATTTGACCCCACTAGATAGTGCTCTTGGTTTGCTTTGGGGCATGAGCCCTTTTATGAACATAGAGCACCATCTAGTGGGGGTCAGAAAATACGGCAAATGGTTCATGAAGCTTCATTTGGCCATAAGTAGTGTAAAATAAAACTCAAAGCTATGTAGGCCGATGAGGTTAACAAAATCACTGAGTCACGACATCTTCTATGACTGTTCCTGTTCAGTATGGACAAGAAACTGTATTATGGTTGTGTAGTCTGGAGAAATGGAAATTGATTAATAAGAATAGCCCAAGTCAGAATTTCTCTAAATGTAATGCATAACAATGCATGTACATGCTAATCTATGCAAAGCCCCTCACCAATGAAACCTAGCTGAGAAAACTCTAGAATCATCCATTCCACAGAAGACAGCTGCAGTGCAAACTTCTTCATGGTGTCAAAGTAGTTTGGCTTGGCTACGATGTCATCTTCCAGCTATGAGGCACGAGAGGGGAAAGGACTTTCAGACACACTGTCAGTATGATAGAGGCAACCAGTCAAGAGCCAATGACTATCAACATCACGATAAAATTCAAAAGCATTAAATCTAAAAGCACAATCAGGACAATCAGTAATCTTAATAATCTGAGAACCGAGCAAAAGTATATTATTCAAATATACACATATTTGCAGCTGAATGTATAGTTCAATATCAGAGGTGCCATTTGGAATTTTTATGATATGGTTTTCATGAAAACATGCAGCCTATACATGCCCCTACATACCTGTACATAATAAAGACCTTTGTTCACAGCGTACATCATCAGAAAAGCATAGTCCAAATTCTGTTTTGTCCTCCACCTGTTTTGATACACGAAGCTCTGAATTAATGTTACATGGGAAAGTACGAGTGCAGTGCAGAGTAAAAGCATAGAGAGTAAAACCTCAGACATCATTTGTAATAAACTACTAACATGTACAATTTCAGGTTACCTTCATTATATTGTGAAACTGCTGCGATGGCAATTGTGAGTGATTAACCATGAAATGGAATGACATCACACATCCAGAATGTTCCCCTCCCTTGTACCCTTTACTTACTGCACTAGGCACCTGCAGGTTCCTCATGACCTCATGCTGAATAAGTGCTTTTTAAGATGGATCGATCCATTACAGCATCAAGTACTATCCAATGGAAATTCATCACTAACAGCAATTTATGACTATAACGTCGGGCTGTTTCCAAAGTCATAGTCCCAAGTGTGTGCACCATGAGGCACAGTTAGAGTTGAGAGCAAAGTCTATACTCTTTGTTTCACTGGAGAGCATGCTCTCTTTCTCATTTTTCTTTATCAGGAGGGAGTTTCTGGGCCAACTTGCAATTTGCAATGAACAAAATAAAAGGATAAAACTAACGGAACACAAATGCACGTCTCTGAAAGCATCACTGGCACAGCTCTCTCTGTTTCGCATGAAATCCAACGAAACAAAAAGGAAATATATGATTTTTAAGAATTGCTATAATATGCTTTTATGAAATTACACATGAATATGGGACAGCAGACTCATACATTGACCTAATCCATACTTTTTTACAGAAAGGGCTAATAAGCACAATCAGTCTACAGACCATATAACTATGCAGTGTAATGAGCCACATACACAGGTAACAGGTACAGACCATATAACTATGCAGTGTAATGAGCCACATACACGGGTAACAGGTACAGACCATATAACTATGCAGTATAATGAGCCACATATCCGTACAGGTAACCAAAACAGCGAGCATTTCTGCTAACATTGGAAGCTAATGGGGCAAAAGGCAAGGCCATTACAATGTACAGTGACTGACAAAAAGCACCAATGCCTTCAGGTCTAGTCTGAGGACTGCCTCTAGTGGACATGGTTCATGGCCAGTATTCCACTGGGTCACGGAACACTGGAGGTTTTCCAGTGCGGTTGGTTAATTTCCAAAAATATATTTTCTATTTTTTATAACCCCTCACATTCACGCCTTCTATTCATATCTGGGGAAAAAAGGGAAATGATTAAATTTATGAGATCATCAAACAATTTGCCGGCATCCCTGTTCCGTGATTTTTTTTTTTTTACGGCAGACTGGTCCGCGGACGTCAAAAGGTTGAGCCTCCAGTGCAGCAAGCACCTGCTTCGCACCGCCTGTGTTTTATACCCCTACATGAAGTTTCTGAATCCGCCCCCTGGAAGCGACCTGGTGGCAGCCGCAAAATTCGAATGATATTCCAGTTACTCACTTTGCGGGAAAAGGAACTGCAAACACTGCACCAGCAGCTCAGCAGCCACACCCAGCAAAAGCCAGGAAGAGCAAACGTCTTACGATATTTCTCAGTATTTTCAGTGTCCTTTACCAGTATAGGCGAGGTCGTGTGACTCATCTAGCGAACATCATTTTGCAACCTTGAAGTATTTATTAATTATTTTACTACAATTTTAAACAAAGTTGTTCTTTGTTTACTGAGGTCTTGTTTCATTGAAATTACTAAGAACTATTTTTCAGTGGAGTCTACAATTTAATTAATGCACCGGCTGACAGTACAATGTATGTTTTGCATATGCAGCCCAAGTCCTCAAAAGCGGAAATGAAGCCTCACCTGACTCTTTCCTTTGAGTCACCAAAGGTTTCCCTCAGGTTGTTGAAGTCAGGGTAGTAGCTGGTTGGTGGGGAGATGACCTCTAGCAATCCAGAGCTGAACTCGCTGGAGAAACTGTGGCACGAAAGTCAGAGGATTAAACAAAGTTTGAAATGAATGAGAATGATCTCACAGATAGATTTTCAGGAAGTTGCGCAACGAATAAATGCTTTCAAATCCACATTTTGTATATTGTTAATGCAAACAGCCTGCTTGCACAGAGAGTGAATTATGTGGCCGCAACTGAATATGTATAACAAACAGACATGGACAAAAGCCTTTTGTACGGCTCAGTGTCAGAATGGCTGAGATGTGAGTGATTTTACACTTGGTGTGATTGCTGGGGCCAAACATGGTGGTTTTGGGAAGCTGAGAAACAGTCTCCATTTGAGAATTTAAAAAATATTACAATATCTCCAGTTTGGACAGGCCTGATCACAGTCAGGTAAAAGGGTTAGGCAACACGCAACTGCTTCTGCAGGTCCTCGACAACACTCTTCACGTAGTCCGTGTCCGTCTGCGGAGAGAGAAATATTTGTTAAATGTGCAGCCAAGAGAGAAACTCCTGATAGCAGTTCAGTCCACACTTTGTATCTCACCAGAAAGTGGATCCAAGGCACAATTGCATCGTAAGGAACTTTTTACAAAAGTTAAACTGAGAAGAAAGTCCTCCAGGTCTAAAAAATATTTCAAAACACATCTATTCTAGAAATGGATTGCCTTGTATGGGAAAAATAACTGTGCCTTATGAATAATGTGGAGAGAATCTGCAAAGAGATTCCTGATCCGCATTCATGATTCTTGTATAGAGTATTAGTGAGTCAAGTAAGTGATAACTTTGTTAGATAGTTAATGAAATGGACCCTGAGATGGACACACCTCCCCAACAAAAATGACGATGACACAGTCGAGCTTCTCTTCAGGTGAAAGCCTGTCGATGAGAGAGTGCAAAGTCTCGGCCAGGTAGGACCTGACTTCCCTTTTCACCGTGGGGATCCCCATCACTATGGAGACTGCACAGAGGAGAAGCAGGATGAAAACAAGGCCTTCGACATCACGGCAAAATCATACTGCACCCTCTCCATTTTTAGCCACCGAGTTCCATTCCAACAACCAGGTTAATGGTCACTGAATAAAAACCGCGTAGTCTAGGTCTGCCCACGAGTGCTTTGCGCTGGTCGTTGCAATCAAAGGAAGTTTGCCAGTGTTATTCATAGTCTAGCATGCATTGTGCTCAGGAGTTGTCAGAAATATATTGATTGACTACCATCATATTTGCGAATACCGGTATTCGCTAACAGAGGTAGGCGCTAACAAGGAGACGTGTGTACTGTTCATTTCATTTTCATAGCGAAAAACAAACAAAAGTTTTATGAGACGATGCAACATGGCACAAAAACAAATTTATCGACATTTAATACAGTTCTGGTAGTGATATAAAGGGAAACCATCCTGCCCCTTCTCCACTACACCTTAGAGAATCCTTGCAAAATTATGATTTATATAAAGGGCAGTTATTAAAGGATCAAAATTTAAAGAGATCAATCAGGGCCAATATAATACACTGAGCTATTAATAGAAAACAGAAATATTTCATTAATAGATAATACTGCAGAGGACCGTTAATGTCTACTCAGTGTAACAGCGGCCTTCTGTGCATGGTGGCAGTTTAGTGGTAAGGAATGCAGCCTTGTGACTTGAAAGCCCTGGGTCCACATCAGAGATGAGCGAGTGCCCTTAATCTGAGCTGCTCTTGTGTAATACCCTGTATAATAGCTGTACAACTAAGACGGCAAATCAATTTTGATAAAAGTTTAAATTACCCTGGGAACACCAACAGTAGCCAACTTTTGGATGGTCTATTAGATTTCTGGTTTATACATAATAAATTCTTCCATCCATGTGTAAATGTTTATCCAGTATAGAATCATAACATATATGGTAATAACACATTAAATATTACCCTTTCAACAAGATAACACAGTCTTAGTTAAAAGTTTGAACACTCTCACGTTTAATGCGTCGGTGTATAACTTAGCCATGGTACTCACTCACCCTCACCATCCCTAACTAGCTCTATGGGGTGTGGGGGGGGGGGGGGGGGTGGGGGGGAGGGCGGGCGGGGGGGGGGGCCGGGGGGGGCGGGGGGAGGGGGGGGGGGGGGAGAGGGGGGGGGGGGGGGGGGGGGCGGGGGGGGGGGGTTTGTGTGGTCATTACAAGGCGAACTGGC
>JAODKE010000037.1:13512311-13534318 GCA_026779605.1 Mormyrus hasselquistii
GTGTGTGTGTGTGTGTGTGTGTGTGAAGGATGGCTGTGAATGTTTGAACGGGTTTATCTTCGCTTTCTTTATGCGTGATGTAGCTGCGGTTGCATCCGGCTCCCTATGAGGTTTCCTTCAGAAAGTGCTATAGAGTGATTCTGCCAGTGGGACGTCCTGATTTTTGTCCCTGGGTCAGCAAAGGAAGGCCTTGCATTTCTTTAACCAATCACAGTCTTCCTTGCATGACATCGCCGCATCGATCCGTTTTTCCTAATTTTCAAACTCAAGGCTTTCAGGTCAGGATTTTCCTCAGCCTTGTGGAGTTGGAGGTGATGTGACTCAGGGGGCTATGCCTCTGTGGCTGTGATTGGACGGTCGCCAGTTAGAGCCTTAGGGGGCTATGCCTCTGTGGCTGTGATTGGACGGTCGCCAGTTAGAGCCTTGTAGTTGTTATTACTGTTGTTGTTATCATCATGAAATAAAGATGCAACCTTTGCAGGTAAGCATGTTCCTACGTCATGCATCTATGACATGTTCCTGAATAATAGGCATTCACAATAAAACAGCTACTTTACAAATATATACACCTTACCGCTAAACAGAAAACACAGATTTAAATTAATGTCAAACAATGAAGACTGTGGTTGGTTAAAGACGTGTAACGCAAGCCCCTCCCTTGCTGACCCAGGGACACGTCGAACTCTGCAAAATCAGGACGCAGGATCTTGGCGAGGCTGTTAGATCTTAGCGGGGCAGCCGCTGTTTTTTTCCTGAATGCTTTCGTAAAATGCAGAGCAGCTAGTATGAAAATCAAAGTAACTGCAGATGCAGCTTACAGATGCCCCTCTTTCCTTTCCTCCAGAAAAACCGTTATCTCCCAAGTCTGGAACTCTGAAAAGCCCCCCTAAGGGCTTTGATACCTCTGCCATCAGCAAGACCTACTACAATTTGGTGAGAATTGCATTTTTAACGTAGTTGTGATTTAACTTTTTGTAGATCACATTCATATGCAAAGTCCTTACTACACTGTACCTAGAATGATGAGGATTTCCAGGTGAGTCAAGGGGCAGCAGGCAGCAGGAAAAGGCCCTGTTTGTCTGTTTGTACTCAAGATGGGACGCCATAACTAGCTGATTGCACTATCCATAGATGTCAGTGACCAGAGCTGCCTCATTAGTGTCACTCACCACTCAGTCCGCACAACACATTTTTGTCCCCCTCCTTTTGTTTGAACATCTTCACTGTTCACAATTATCTTCAGAGTTAAGTTATTGCACAATGCAAGCAGAGAGTCTGTGGAGAGACAGTAACATTCCAGTAGTTCCTGTCTATTACACGTCAGTGTAATTATAGAGGAGGAGAGGGATAGTCTGGGCATTTTACTACGGGGTGTGATCAAAGGAGGCATCCTGTCTCTCTCCTCAGTGTGCACGCCAGATACCAACAGAGCACTGTTAGTTTTACATAGAGTAGACATTTATGAAGGAATATTTTTGCATTAAGGTGATAATCTGATTCAATTTTATGAATAACAGCAGTATACAATATTTGGAATCCTTAAATCTTCCAGGTAGTAACTTGAAGGCAAAGGTGGATAGTTCAGGTCTAGAAAGTAAAAAAATCCATAAAGTTTTATTTCAAACATGTTACATATAAAGAGTGACAGTCAAGTTGAGTGTGCAGAACAAAATTTGATGTTGCGGACAGGAAACGGGAGCCCAATGAACACAATTTGGACTTACAGTCCTCTTTGTTTGTCAATAGTTCGTATGTCAAAAGTTCGTATGTCAAAAGTTCGTAAGTAGTAGACCAGAACTACCCACCTCTGCTTCAAAGACACTTTTCAGAATGTTGGGAGTAGACAGTGTCATGGTCTTTAAATGAACCCCTTCTTAAATGTCCTGCTCACAATGAGCAGAGCTTAGAGAACAGAATTCATGCCCCTCTTTGTGATAGAATAGGTGACCTTGTTTGGTCAGGATGACCTCATTGTGACTCATTTCTCCTGGTCAGGTAGAGGGAAAGGGGCCTAATTTGGCCTGTTATTCAGAGGCTTTATGGAGTAGGACTACAGTGTCGTCAGTGGTGCTGGGTCTCACATCTGCTACCTGGTGTGAAGAAGAACACATGGGATGTTATACCACCAGAAGACCAGGAAAAACTTGCCATTTTTGGGGTTTACGTGTGGGCCAGCAAGCTAAGCCTCTGTGCATGTAATCATATGGTCGCTGGTGCAAGCCTGTCCTCAGCAGAAGTGATAGGATTTGTGGGCCCTTGAGCAAGGCCCTTAACCCTCAGCCAAATCCATAGGCACCAGTACCGATGACTGGCCAGCGCTGCCAAACTGGGTCTCGTTTACATGCGTGTCTGTGGCTCACAGACAGCAAGATGGGGTCGGCAAAAACAGGGTTTCTCCACAAGGAGCAATAAGGTTTCATTATTATTATTATGAATGTATGTGGAACCTTTAGCAGGCTAATAATGTCGAACTTAAACTGGGCTATGCGTGTTTCTTCAGGTGCTTCAGAACATTCTCGAAACTGAGACGGAATATTCGAAAGAGCTCCAAAATCTCCTGTCAAACTATCTGCGTTTACTACCGACTACAGACAAGTAAGTTATGAAGTTGTGTGCCTTGTTTTAGGGTCAGACGTACTGAATTGCACTAGAAACACCTCAACCTCCACCTGACCTCATGGATCATTCAGCATCTCCTGCCCAAAGGAATATGCCCGATCATCTCGGATTACATATGGTCTGTCATTCTTTTGGTGTTTGAGACTGGAAACATACTCTTAAGGTTGTATATTCCCCAGAGGCACTGTTAGGGTCCTGGGAGAAGAGGTGTTGTCAGCGTTGTCTGGCTGCCTTGTCATGTTGTTTTTGCTCATAAATTCTTGAACTTAGTTCAGCAATTCCCAGCGGAGTCCACTGCTATATACCTGGATGTATTTGACAATGCCATTAGCTGCAAGCATCCTTAGGGGCATATTCTACATATCATGTGATTGAGCCCTGAGCCAAGTTCTGAATGAGAGATGCATAAGGAGGGTCTGTTGTGGGGTGCCTTCCAGACTGAGCAACTCAGATGTTGCGCACATCTTGGGGAACCTGGAGGAGATCAACACCTTTCAGCAGATGTTGGTTCAGTCTCTGGAGGACTGCACAAGGTGAGTTTTCACTATTTCTTTGCATGATTAACTGAACCACTTCAAAGGAGCGTGTTTTGATTTGGGCTGGAGCAAGACTGACCAAGAGTGAAGAGTATTTTAGTAATTTGTAATTAAATCCCCAACCACTGTGTTTCTGGAGTCTTTTGGTCCAGCATTGCCTGGGGAGAAGTAAATGGTTTGTAGCTGTGGGAGAACCGTGGCCGTTTTCTCTGTAAACAGTGAGAACCTGGTATATCCTATGCAGTATTTATTTTCAGAGGCGGACATTTCAGGTCCAGAAAGTAAAAATCCAGACCAAGACTTTGTTTTGACCAACCAGTTGAGTACTTTGTGACTGTGTCTCTTAATACTCAACTGGCTGGTTGAAACAAAATTCTGGTTTGTATTTTTACTTCCTGGACCTGAAATATCCGCCTCTGTTCATTTGACCCATCCAAGGCTACCAAAAAACTGAGTGGTGACTACTGTGCTTCCTGGAGAGATGAAAAGGCTCTCTCTTTGTCCCCCGGAATTTAAGGGACATCTTCCAGGCATTATGTGTCAGACCTGCCTGATCTGAATGTGTCTTCGCTATAAATAGAAAAGCAAAGCTTTCCTGCTTCCTGCACCTGCTGACCATTGCAATATGTTACAGTGAAGCCTAGAGGCTTGACTTGGCTAATGATGCCTGTTGTTCAAAAAAAAAAAAAAACAATGAAAGCAGCGACTTGTTTCAGGTGCACAGTGATCTGGTAACAATGTTCAGTATTTCATCTGAAAAATGCCCTTAACAAGGAAAACTTCCAATATATACTTTTGGCCCTGCTTGTTGTGCATTGCTAGATGTTCCTGAACCCAACTTGGGTTTTCAACCTTTTTTCAGATTTTTTTCCAATTGTTTAAATATATTATCATTAGCACACAGTACTATAATGGTTTGCATATTTGAAGGAAGACTGCCCAGCCAAGTTGGCTCAGAACTACACGCTGTGAACGTTGTGGTCTGCGATGTGCTTGTACCTCCCTGATCACGCTGTGAACGTTGTGGTCTGAGATGTGCTTGTACCTCCCTGATCACACTGTGAACGTTGTGGTCTGAGATGTGCTTGTACCTCCCTGATCACACTGTGAATGTTGTGGTCTGCAATGTGCTTGTACCTCCCTGATCACACTGTGAACGTTGTGGTCTGAGATGTGCTTGTACCTCCCTGATCACGCCGTGAATGTTGCTTGTACCTCCCTGATTGCGGTGCCTTGCAGGCTGCCCGAATCGCAGCAGAGGGTGGGCACGTTTTTTCTCAACCTGATGCCCCAAATGAAGGGACTCTACGTGGCGTACTGTGCCAACCATCCATTCGCCGTCAACGTCCTCACAGAACGCAGGTAACCAGCATCGGTTGGCTCTGAGTTTTCTGCCCGCATAGCGTCCCACAGGCTTTCTGGTGTAAAGCTCGTAATGCATCTGCATGGTAAATAGACAAAACGGAGATCCCCGTGATGTGGGGGGACCCATGGAGACTGCTTCATATAAAATTGGTCTGTGTCGTCTCTATGTCGCCCCCTGCAGTGAGGAACTAGGAGAATTCATGGAGATGAAGGGAGCCAGTAGCCCTGGCATCCTCATGCTCACCACAGGCCTCAGCAAGCCCTTCATGCGGCTAGACAAGTACCCCACTCTGCTGAAGGAACTGGAGAGGCACATGGAGGTGGGGGTTACTGTAATGTCTTTGGTATCAGATAATGTAAACATAACACCCAGCTGGTTACTGTATCTAAGGTAGTTCAGCATCACCTGCCGCCTTGACGCAGTTATCAGCGTAGAGCCGCATCCTCTGAGCACCAGGTTTTCACCTCCGGTTCTGAGTTGTACTTACATTTATTTATTTACCAGTTCCTTTAATCCAAAGTGATGTACGTTTGGGAGAGCAGGGCCAACCAGTCCCTGGAGCGACGCAGTGAAATCACTTTGCCAGCTTTGGGATTTGAACCGGCAACCTTCTGACAGCTTTTAAGTCATGATGTCAGCTGTCGTGCTCTTGAAGTTCATTATTGCGATGTTTACATTTTATAAGCACCACCTTCTCAGGTGTGTTATTTGATTGCTGACTGGCCACAGAAATACACCTTCAGGAGCTTTAGCTACAAGTTGGTTATAAAAATGTCCCATTAAGCACAATATCGGCGATTTGCTGATTGTGAGGTGATGGCGGGGACTGCGTGGTGGCGTGTTCGTGTGCTTCATTCAGTAAAATCTGTGTGTATCACAGCGCGGTTTTTCTCACTGGGTGTAACAACATGGCCTGTTCTCTTCTCTGCAGGAGTTCCACCTCGACCGGCCAGACATTCACAAGTGCATGGCATCATTCAAAAGCCTCTCTGTAAGTCCAGCTTTAATCTGCACAGTCATACCGAGCTTTCTAGCGCGGCCTACTGGGTGTGCTTTGGGAAGTGAAGTGAATTGTGGGCTCCGGTGTACTGAATATCTTTTTGTAATGTGAAGTAATTGCATTCACATACAATGTTCTTCTTGAAGATGTTCAAAAGACACTTTTGCACAGTTGAAAACCACTCTTTGACTGAATACTGCTATGGTCATTTCCTCCCTGCAAATTTCTCTAAACCAATCCAGTCTTCGGGGGCCCGCAGAAAGTTCTGGTAGGGAGCAAAAAACGTGGACTGCCTGGCAGGGAGCTGGGAGGGAGCAAAAATATGTACCGAATGTGGGTCCCTGAGGATCGGATTAGGAAACACTGCTCCGAACCATGAGTGACTTGGATAAAGCTGGTCAGCTAAAATAGCTCTAGGTGCATTTGAGCAGAGTCTTCATGGTTTGCTTCATTTCACACATGGCCTCTTGTTTTTTTAGGATTTCAGGGCTTTGTGTTTGTAATGCTGGCCAAGTGCTGTTTATATACCATGCCTCTCATCTGAGTTCTGTGTGTTTGTACAAGCATTAAGTTTCATCTGGAATGAGTGAGTTCCCATACTTAACAGAAACCTATCTTCGGGGAGGCATACTTCCAGTTTGAATTCTGCTCCTGACCGGATATCACAGTCCTGTCAAAAAACGATTTGTTGTAGACGGTGTTTTAACCTGCCTGTCTAGTATATCCTCTGCCCATGACAGCAGGGACATGAAAACCAGAAAATCTATTTTTTTCTACACATTATGAACCTCCAGCTTGTGTCTGGAGGTATCTGGCGATGGCCAGCCTGTGGGTAATTGCAGCTTTTCCATTGCATGCTTGGATTCATCTCTGCATTAGCATTAAGCTCTAAGCTTGGGGAGGAAGAAGGTCTCAGGCCTAATCGCTCCTTGCAAGCTGCCCCCCCTGTCATTCTGGCCTGGTATCTTCTCAGCACCTTCAGCGCTTTTGAGTAGACCTACTTATCTCAGGTTTCCTGAGATTTAGTCTTATTCAGTTTCCATCAGCAGGGTCTTGACGTCCGTTTTAGGTAACTTCACTTGTAATACCACCTGTTGTTCTTGAGTATTGATTTTACTGCCTGTATATTATTTACATTTCCAATAGATGGATGGATGTATGTGACTGTTCTAAGCTGCTGATATGTGCAGAGGCCACCTTGTTACAGTCCTACAGACCAAGAATAGGGCAGCTGAAAATAGAAAGGCAGAGACATTTGGGTGTGGAGACTCAGAACAACCCGTGCCAACCTGCGCCAACCTGCGCCAAGGACAGAGCTGGGTAATTCAGGTCTAGAGAGTAAAAGTTCAGACCGAGATTTTATTTCAACCAACTAGTTGAGCATAAAGGATTACAGTCACAGAGTACTTGACTGGTTAGTTGAAATAAAATCCCGGTCTGGACTTTTACTCTCTGGACCTGAATTACCCAACTCTGGCAAACGAGATCCTTATTCTGTTTACTGTTCTTCAGTAACTCAGATTCTGGTCATATTGTGTTTTAATGGAGATGCTTTTAATCCATTCAGCATATCGTTTATTTAACAATTGAATGTCCTGTCAGAAAACAATCTGAACAATATATTTTGTTTTGTTTTTTATTTTTCATTATTAACTTTTGGTCTTTTCCATCCATCCATCCATCCATCCATCCATCCATCCATCCATCCATCCATCCAACCACTTGTCCTATTCAGGGTCATGGGGGTCCATCTCAGAGACTATGGGCACAAGACAGGGAGCCACAACCCATCACAGGGCACGATAACACACGCACAGTTTTATCCAATTCACCCTTTATAGGAGCAATACTCTGTTCAAGGGTATTATAGTAGGACCTGATTCGATCCAATGACCTTCAACATCGTGTTAAACATTAACATGATGGAATGTTAGACATAGTGAAGGGACCTGTGATTGTGTGACTGTATGGAATAACATACATATGTTTCCATTTGAGTATTGCCGCCGATTTCCCAAATCGATTCAATTCGCATTGTAGGGTCCCAAATAGATGTGATTTCTGATTTGATTCAGTTTCGTTCAATATTGATTGTGACACCCAAAAGTTAGTAATCTGTATAAATTTGGCGTATTCTTATGTTTATTATGCTGACCTCCGGACATGTTTTTACACCTGTTGTCTAAAGGTCTGTAATCACATAGCATTTGTCAGCACTGATTTGTGGCTCTTGACACAATTGTGGCAACACCACCAAATTATTTGACACAGTATTAGTAGATAATAACAAGCTCTGTTCGGCTGTAGGTTATTTCGGGTAAATTTTGTCTCCTTTTTTGTTTTATAAAGTGCAGCATTAAGCACAAAAATATTTCATATAATCACAATGTGATGTCATGCAGCCTACCTTTAGCGGCAACAGCTCCTACCATTTTTTAAAATCTGTTTTTGTTGCCAAATCTAGTTACACTGGCTACACAAGAGTAACAGGGTTAAAGCCTCACATGCCCACAGGAAAAAGCCAAACACTGTAAAAGGCATTTATGAAAAAAATCGATTGTGGGATTTTGCGATTCGATATCAGATTATGCAATTGAAGCTTGATTTGAATCAGGAAATAGTTTTTTTAAACCCAGCCATACAGATGTTACAAGTGGTATAGACATGTTGGGCACTGTCATGATGCCAAGCCACTAACTGCCACCCCGGTCAACAGGCACAGTGCCAGGAAGTGCGTAAGCGCAAGGAGTTGGAGCTGCAGATTCTCACGGAGTCCATCCGATGCTGGGAAGGTGAAGACATCAAGACACTGGGCTCAGTCCTCTACATGTCCCAGGTCATGATTCAGAACCATGGGGCCGAGGTGAGCGAGACCATCGGCGCGGGGGCTTGGAGTGCGGCTCCTTCTGTTCACGGCTTTGAAATGTGTCCATATATTTGATACTGAGTAACACACAGTGCCTGCTTATAAATGTATGGGTGCTGCATCGTGCAACTTTTAAAATTATGTATCTTAAAACCATCATCTGTTAATTTTCATAAAGTCATGTGCGACTGGAGTTTCCTAGTAAAATAATGAAAAAGAATTTTAAAAGGTCCGTCTTCACACAGCCAAAACAGCCACCAGTCCATTATTATGTCATCAACATGTACAGTAGCAGTCATGTCTTAAAACAACATGGAGAATGTGTTCCGACCTTTGAAGTCTGTGTTTAAGGACACAGCAACATATTTGATGTGTGTGACTGACGCGGGGGATGCTTTGTGCTGTAGGAGAAGCATGAATGCTACCTCCTGCTGTTCCCCCATGTCCTCCTCATGGTCTCTGCCAGCCCCAGGATGAGCGGCTTCATTTACCAGGTACGCCCTCCTCCCCCCATCATTGCCATATTCCTACTCTTGCCTCCCTAATCCCTATTCTAGCAATTATGAGACACTTTCAAAGCTAGTAGGCAGTATAGCTCTATCATTACTGCAATCAATCGTGACATGGAGATCGTCACAGTTTTCATTTACATTTTGAGCCTTTGCATCGAGATATCAATCTGAAGTGGCGTTTTGTTTTACAACCATGCAAAAATGCGAGTGAATTGTCGATCTCTGAAATGTTAAAGCGGTTTGTTTCTCTGTTGTTTTCACGTTGACCATTTTAAAAATGGAAATGTGCTGACACAAAGAACTGTGTAATTCATGCAACTGGGAGTTGAACCCTTGTGTGACAACTTTATTCAAGAAACATACTCATTCTTGGTAGTTAAAGGCTTGAATTTATGAATTTTAGTACTTCCGTTATTTCGGTATTGGAGTGTTAGCCATCAGGATACAATGGTAATATTTAGATTTTTTGAATCGAGCACCGGCATCGTGATTGCATCATATCGTGGGCTTGTTGGGAATCCCCAGCATGTGACCTGTTAGGTCCCTGTTCTCCTGTTGCTGTGTGTACATGTGGGGTTTAAGAGTCTCTGGATTAATGCTGAGTTCGTTCTGAAATACGAGAAATATGAAAAGCATCAAAGTGTTGGTGTTTGACCTGTCAGCTGCTAACTAACCCTCATTACCGTCATGTCACCTCGTTAATGTATTGTGTTTCCCAGGGTAAACTGCCATTGACGGGAATGACAGTCAGCAAGCTGGAGGACAACGCCTTTGAGATATCTGGTACGTGGTTATAAAAAGCTCAGTTTCTGTCATATTAAATTGATTATAAGTTCAATCCAGAGTATTAGCTGAATTGGCTCCATATCCACCAATATTAAGGAGTGTTCTTGCATGTTCTGTGTGTGTGTGTGTGTGTGTGTGTGTGTGTGGTACAGGCAGCATGATCGAGAGGATCCAGGTGCTGTGTAACAACCAGCAGGACTTGCATGACTGGGTCGACCACCTGCACCGTCAGACGAAGCACATCACCATGGGAACCCCCAGCCTGAAGCCCTCCCCCGTCCCTTTCCACACAGTCAGTCGCTCATGACTCTGGTGTTTTACTTGGTTTCTGTTGTCACCGTGCATTTCCCCTCTTGTCTTTTCACTTGCCATTGTTGTTCCATAATACTCTTCCGCTCTCACCCCTCCCTGACCACAGCTTCCCTCACACCCGATCACCCCATCTCGCCATTCCGAGAGCCGAAATGTGGGCCTGGCCCCCACCTACCACACCCTCCCGCACCCTTCCTCACACGGGACGCCCCACAGCACCATGATGTGGGGGCCGCTTGAGCCCCCCAAGACCCCAAAGCCCTGGAGTCTCAGCTGCCTGCGGCCTGCACCCCCTCTGCGGCCCTCGGCGGCTCTCTGCTATAAAGAGGTGAGAATCAGCTGGCGGCGCGCCGAGTCACCAGTGAGAACCCGCCCCTACGATGTCCGCTTCTTCGTCTTCTCACCTCCGTCTCCTTCAAGGATCTCAGCAAAAGCCCCAAGAGCATGAAGAAGCTCCTTCCCAAGCGCAAGCCGGAGAGGAAGCCATCAGACGAAGACTTTGCGTTGAGGAAAAGTGAGTCTTCTCACCGGCGTCCGGCCCGTCGGCGACGATGTGCGGCGTTTTAATAACGACGGGGCTCCGTCTCTTCCAGGCACGGCCGCCCTGGAGGAGGACGCGCAGATCCTTAAAGTCATCGAGGCTTACTGTACAAGTGCCAAAACACGCCAGACGCTGAACTCGAGTAAGTCCATCCCAGGAAGGCCCATCATCCTTGATTCAGCGCTAGCAAACTTAATATTAGGCCTTGCATTCAGGCCTCATGCAGCCTGTTGAGCTCTGAGCAGAGCAGGATGTTAATGTTCAGCATCATTTATTAGGATTGTCATTGGGATTGAGATCTGTTTATTGGGACACTTGTCCCCTACTTTCCTTTATATTTGAATGAGAACAGACACAGATATTTATCCATTGCTGTTCTCTTGATCAATTCTGTGTCCCACAGAAAACCAGTCATCATTATTCTCACCTGCCCGAGGTTAAAATGTCTTGCTACCACTCTGAGCTGTCGTCATCCAAAGACCCATCTTATGGTTCCTGTCTGTGCCATTTTCTGTCACTGGCTGTATGTCTGTACACCAGGAGAAGCACCTTGTCTAGAAACAATCATGTGGCCCTTAGGATGACCCTTAGCGCCCTTAGTGTGAGAGTCGGCAGACGGCAGAATTACACGTCTGAACCATCTCCGCTTTCTGAATGGCTCATGGTGGCTCTTTCTTACCCCATGATGTTTCCTATAAATCCCCTCTTAATTCTGTCCTCTACCTGCGTACTAACAGAGTGTGTAGTACCACTTGAGCCCGGTGTCCCTCTGTGAGATCCTGAAGGTCATCTCCAGCACATAGCTCCTATAGCACCACTCAAAAGTCTGGACACACTTGCTGAAAGTCATTTGTTTTTCAACAAGATAGCAACCCTAAGCACACATCGAGGTTTGGCGTAAGTATTAAAAAGATGGACTGCTGCATCCGATGCCATACTCTCCCCTGGCCTAAACCCTATAGGCTCAAAGATTAAGCGCAAGGTAGCCCAGAGATTGTGGAAATTCCTTCAGGACTGTCGGAGAAGCATTCCAGGTGGCTACACCCGGAATCTACTTAAAGGAATGCCGAGAGTCTGCAATGATGACATCAAAGGATAAGGGGGGCGAGTCCAATTTTGAGACACTGAACACTTCCCTTGGTCATAGCAGTATTTGGCATGTATGACTTCATAGCCTCAGGGTCTTATAGTTTAAGGTGGGTAACTTAACTAAAGCAGAGATAGATGCAGTATAAGCAAGTGTGTCCAAACTTTCGATCACTGATGAAGCTAATCTGCAGTCAGCTGGATTTGTGCCCCTAATTCTGTTTTCTCTTCCTCTTTTCCCCTTCACTCTCTTGCGTTGTTCTGTTCTGTTGCTCCTCCTTTGTTATTTGGTCATATATATTATTTTCTGGTGGGGGTTCACCCCTCCCTGTCACATCCCATTTTTATATATTTTGTACTCCCTGCTTTGTTTATTTTGAACCCCGCCACCCTCCTGGACCCTCCCTGACCCTCATCAAATTCCCTCCAAATTTTTGGTTTCGCCAAACCCTTTCCCTTCTGCGATTCCCATCCCGCTTCGTATCGGCCCCCTCCCACCCCCCCAGCATGGCAGGGTACTGACCTGATGCATAACCACGTGCTGGCCGATGACGAGTCCTGCGTGGACTCGCCGGGCCGCCGCAGCAGCCTCTCCCGCCCGGAGCCGACCTCTGACCTGTCTGAAGACTCTGACCATGACAGTATATGGACAGCCCACAGTTACAGAATGGGTTCCACATCCCGTAAGAGCTGCTGCTCATACATCTCACATCAGAACTAAACCCCTCCATTTGACTTTACTATATGTTTTATATCGAGATACGGCTTAATTACATCTTGTTTTTAGAGCCTGTTACCCGGCTGCTATAACCCCCTTAGCTTCCCTATTTTGCTTTGTTTGCCCCCACCCCCCCACGCCACCTTCTCTGCAGTTGTCAGAATTGTTTTGTTATTTTTAGAAGCACCCCCCCCCCCAGGGTGAAGTGGTATTGATCCTGCTGTGTCTGATATTCAGATGTCCGTTCAGAGGGTGTAGCTTCAGAAGGAGCAGACTCTGTTCCCAGAGAAGTGTGGTCTGTCTCTCTCACTATTTCACCTGCATGTAAATGTATATATATATTCACACACAGTGCCCCCTCCCCCAATCTACAACAGTCCGGCTCAAAAACAAACCCCCAAAGAGAGATTACGTACATCCTGATTACTAATTCTAATGCGGAAATATTTTTCATACCAGTTGTAATTTTGTATTCGACTGAAAATATATGGCTGTTCAAATGTCGATGGCCAGGACTCCAGTTCTGTGTGTGCATATATCAGAGACGGGCACAGGGCCTCTGACTGGGGTGGCACACATGGGCACATATTTCTTCACCTAATTCCTGCTCTGCTAACGTCTGTTTTGATGGGGGGGTCATTCCTTTAATTCTTTTCTCTGATTGTTGTGCTGAAGTCTGTATTTACAGTGCTCTATCCAGTCTTTATCTGTCTGTCTGTCTGTCTATCTGTCTGTCTGTCTGTCTGTCTGTTGTTTTATAAGTCTGTATTTACAGTGCTCTATCCAGTCTTTATCTGTCTGTCTGTATGTCTGTTGTTTTATATGTCTGTCTGTCTGTATGTCTTATTCTGCCTGCCTGTCTGTCTGTCTGTCAGTTTGGTTTTTTGATTGTCTCTACCCTTATTTCTGATTTTTTTTAAAAAAAAGCTTCTATTGCATCAACCAGCCTAAGCGTGAAAAATTGTGACCAAAGTGTGTTTATGGCTGTATAATTTCGCTAACAAATCAGTGTTTAAATTGCATGAGGCTAATTCGATTGAGGACTGTGTGGTTGTTCTGTGGACAAAAGCTTTCGTTTTACTTACTGGGAAGTGGTTTTACGTTTGCTGAAGCTTGAGTTTTACACTAGTACCGTTATAGTGCAAGGCAATGAAAAAACGTAAATGTTGTGGATGGACACGTATTAAATGTCACCATTATTTAGATGTGCACTTCAGTGACAGTCCCGTTACCAAGTTACAAAGTCAGCAGCCTCTGGGTGAATTGATACTTGAAAGAAGAAGGTTGTTTTTGACATTCTCAGGGAAACACACCAAAGTGTCAAAATGGCGGTTCATCAATGCGGAATTTTACTTCTTCCGTGGAGGATTTTTTTAGAGTGTTAATGCTGAACCTGACAGTGGGGTGTTTAAAAAGTCAACCTAAACAAATGCTCTGCAGGCATGGCTTCTGCATTAGGAGAAATGCCCCAGGCGGGTTTTATATTGTGACATCATTGTATTCTATGAAGCCCTTTCCAAGGTTTCGCGTGAACTGATTTAGATGAGTATAAGTTGTGAAGAATGTGTGAGAATGATTCATTTCTCATGATAACTATCATTTTATCCCCATTACAGAAAAGGTGAACTAATTATTATCATTAATTCATATTCATTACTTCATTATTTATGTTATTATATGTATTTATTTGAGTTCTGTGTAGAAATGTATTATTTAAACTTCACTAAAAGGGGATATATTTATCCTCTTAGTGGTTCATAGTAATAATAATGTATTTGACAAATTGTCCACCCCCCCACTCCGCCCAATACGCAAGGACTGCTTACATTTAACTTATTTTAAACTATCGCTAAAGATGTTTCCATGTTAATTTGCGGTATTAGTCTGAATCATGAGTAAATGTTTGATGAACATGGATGGTATGAAGGCGTCAAAGTGTTTTGATCATTTATATTGAGCTCACAGGGGCGTCCAGTGAGACATTAACTGTGGAAATCTATAGTGTCGGCCAGGATGGTCAGTATCTCCTGAAACCAAAGCTTCAAGTGTGGTGGTCATTTTAGAGATGAAGTGGAATGGACTCGTAAGCAAAGCGGTGCACCTTGTAAGGCTGTCTGGATGTCGAAAGCTGGGCCACCTGTAGGGCATTGATGTGGGATCCCTCCGAGTGGCGATTTCCATGGGAACCGGGACCGTACCCATCTCCACGCCGTGGTGTCCAGGTATCCGGGCTTCAGCGGTCTTCATACACAGCCGTTATCTAGCTTTCTGTATATAGCTTATACTGCAGTAAACAACTCTCTTGCCCAACATGGTATTTCAGAAGAAGGCTGTCGTAATTATTGTGAAATTCTTTTTTTGTGTGTGTGATGGAGTCATTCCTTGATTTTTTTAAAAAGCAAACTGCCTCTTTACCTTATCTGTATGTGATGCATATTGATTCTGAACTTGTTATCTAGTTTGGTGTGAATGAAGTGTCTGAGATATAGAGCTGAGTTCATTTAAAAAAAAAAAAAAAAAACATTGTAATATACATTTTCAATAAATATGTCCTGTGGTACTTAATGATCTGTTAGAAAAAGCTTTGGGTCTATTTTTATCAGGTACCAAATGCAACGTTTGACATGTACTGTAACTTATGTATTCATTGTAAGTGTATATTTTGGTGTATTTTTGGCTCAGCTCTACAGATGTTGGCTCTGTCTCTCAATGGACTCGAACTTATTGCTGTGTATGACTTGCCCTGTTGTGTGGGACTATAACCAGTTGTGACCATGACAGGCCAAATGTATGCCTGTCTGTTATGGGGGGGGCCCCTTCCCAGCGACGTGGATTCAGTGGTTCTCGGGATCATGCGGTGTCTATCACGCGGTCAATGGCATTGTGTGAACAGTCTGCCCTAGGTATGGTCTTTTGCACAGAGTACAGAAGCTCATATCTTCACTGTTTTGTGAATAAAACTGGAAGCTAGAGAAATCACTCAATCTGCAAGGTACCAATAAAAACATTTTTTTTCTCTTGTTGTCAAAAGTGCAATTTAAATCAAAAAGTTGTCACTCCCTCGGTATAAAAACAGATTTATGGGAACAGAGTTGTGCTTTGATTTGTACTTCTAAAAAGCATTTGCATGAAATTCCCGATCACTGGCTTGTCACAATGACCCAGTTTTTTTGGGCTGGACATCATAAAGCTTCCCCTGCAAGCAGCACTGAGCAAAGCGAAACTGGTCGGTCGACTTGGTGAGTCAACCAGTCAGTGGCCAGCAAGATGAAACTGAAAACAAAAAGTGCTCTCTTGTTTTGAAACAGGACCTAGGAAGGAGTGTGGACCTCATATGCTATTTCCTGAGGAAGAGAAGATTATTGTAGAAGAGACCAAAAGCAACGGTCAAACCGTGATTGAAGAGAAGTAAGTCAGAGTTCCATATGATATTGTGATGTGGGTGAGGAGTCCGTCAGTTTTCTTGCAGCATCACCCAGACTTTGCTTGAGAGGGTTGTTTATTGACTGGGGTCACATTTCAGATAATCACAGACTGTTTACCTGCAGGTGGAGATGTTACTTTCCATCCTAGGGTGCCGGGTTTACTAAATAACCTCAAAAGGCATCTCATCCCTGAATCAGAAACTAATTAAAGCTAAAACCTTGTAGGAACTTGGTTCATGACATGAATAGCTGTGTCCTTGCTATATTCCACTGAAGGTTTTAACTGATCAGCTGATTGGTTGAATGTGGTAGCTGATTTGTTGAATGTGGTAGCTGATTGGTTGAATGTGGTAGCTGATTGGTTGAAGCCACAGACCCTACTGAATCCGCAAGTCTCTGGTCTTTCAGATACACCTTGTTCATCTTAGCTAATTCTGCAGCGCCCTTATACGCTCCTCAAGAATCTTCTGTGGTGGAGAACCTTTAATAATGCTTTTGACATTTACCATACAATATCACAATTACCAATAAAATCATTACTTCGAGAATGACAACGATATTGTTATATCGTTGTATGGGTACCCCAGCCTTGTGACACAATGCCACTTTGATTTAACTTTGTTAATCAATTACCTTAATTTTCTGTTTTTCATACTTTCCTTCAGTGTATAATGAATGTGTTTTTAAATTGCTTTTAAGGAGCTTAGTCGACACAGTTTACGCTTTGAAGGATGAAGTCCAAGAACTGAAACTGGTAGGTTTCTGACATGTGAGCCTCTGAGGTGGATGGTACCTCGTTATGGATTAACACTGTGTGTGTTTTCTGTTCTTTGACCTTCATTGCATAGGCATAGTTGTATATTCATACACAAGTGGGACTGATTGTGTCTTTCAAGTGATCGCTAAGTTATATGTGGGCAGCAGTGGCTCAATGATGTCTTTTTGCTCCATGCAGGATAATAAGAAGATGAAGAGGACGCTGGAGGAGGAACAAAGAGCCTGGAAAGACCTGGAAAAGGTTGTGAGGAAAGTATTAAAGAACATGAATGATCCTTCCTGGGACGAGACCAATTTGTAAGGAGGTTTCCTTCATTTCCAGTTGATTATTATTCTCTGACCTGTCTAACAATTTAAAAAACACAATGGGAACCAATTTACATAGAACACTACAAATCACACAAGACTGCACCAGGCTGTAGATCTGAGTGCAGCTGGTTTGCAAGCAGGTTAGATGCCTGACTGAAGCTGTGAACTTGGTGAGTTGATTTGTTGTGGTTGTGAGGCTCGGGTCTCCGGAGCCGGATGGGATTGACGGAACACCGGGAAAAACCCACGGTGCCAAATCCCTGGTGTAACCTGGACCAGAAGCGGGGTGAGAAGCTGAGGCTCCCCATAACTGCTCCGCCCGCGTCTGCCCTGAGTGCTCTCTTCCACACGCAGCTGCAGCAAACACTGGGCACCATTCACTTAGCAGATGCTAAATGTCTTACTTGTGAGATCAGGGGCTCTCTCTGGCTGTAAGGAACCTTCTAGGCTGTCACTGCCTTTACTCAGTCACACTAAACCTCATGGGAACTTAAAGCCAAGACTCATGATGATTTTTTTTTCCATTTAATTTTTCTCCCAATGGAAACGCAGCAATACAACATGGAGGAGACACTTCAGGTGAACAGTACGCAGGTAAACGTTTCAGAGGCGTTACCTCATTTGCTATGTACCTCTTTCTTTTTCAGAGGCTTTGCTATGCGCCTGTTTTATCTTTTATTTTTTACACTTTAATACGGGACGGGCACATATATGTACCTTTATATTGTAAATAATGTCAATAATGTGCCTTTTCAAATGGATTTTTTAAAAAATCGCTTGACTTCCTGGAAGTCTTAAGGTTTTATACGCGATGTTCGGGCTCCCTTCATGTGCTGTGCTGGTCAGGGCTCCCTTCCTGTGCTGTGCTGGTCAGGGCTCCCTTCCTGTGCTGTGCTGGTCAGGGCTCCCTTCCTGTGCTGTGCTGGTTAAGGCTATGCGCACAAGAAGACTGAAATTAAAAACATGATTGCTAAGCTACTTATCAAATATTTTGATTTCTTTCAGTTTTGGTATCATGTGTTACATATTTAAATGAGACCATGGTGAGAATGCCTCAATGTACTATGAAATATATGCTTCCATTGTCCGGTGAGATTGTCACCTGAGGACTGTTCCAGAACCACTGTATTTATTTTTTAACTCTTCTCAGTAACTACCTTGTATTGTTTCTGTGAATTAAAACGGTAAATAAATCTAAGCCCTATTTTGGTTGCCATTCTTATTTATAGAAGTACAGTAATTTCAGACACATTGCATCAAAGATTTTTCTATCTACCTCCAGTTTGTCTGACAAATCATTTTCCGAAGGCTCTCAAGTTTCATCTTGCCAGGAGAGTTAGCATGTTGCTAACATGAACCCTAGTAAGGTATCTCAGGCTAATAACTTGGTTAAACACTTGCAAATTCCTTAAAAGATTACCCAGGTTTAAGTTCATCAGTTTGTATGTTTACCTTTTTTATAAAGGTGTTTTCCACCAAAATGTTGGAAGTTCAAGTCCCATGTAACAAAAGCTAAAGTCACTGTGATAAAATACATCCCTTAAGACCACAGCATCAGTGCCTCACTTCTTCCTGTTATTATTTTAATAATGAATAATATATTTGATCCATAAATGTTGTCGCGCCCCAGGAGAGCAAGCTTCATTTGAAGATTTTTATCACTAGGCGAGTGTCTCTCCATAGTGAGGCGGGTTTCTATTGTCTGTGGAAAGGCAACACTGACATTTGCAGGAAGAAAAGCATCCAGCAGACATCAGCATCAGAACAAAACGATCCAAGGGTTATGCATCAGCCACAATGAAATGCATCAGCGAATGAAAATGTTACCGCGGCGGCCCTTTGTCACACCACAGCTACTCAAACAGGTAAGCGCTCATCTTGGATGGCAATATCGCTGTCATTGTCCGTGCAGCTTCTTCTTGTCATTTATTGAAAGTCTGGGCTTATTTAACTGCAAAAAAAGTAAGATGCGGACGGTCATGCCACTGTACTGCTAGCAGGATATCAAGTGCTTTCTGCCAGATACCTTAGTTTGCAGAGAGATTTGTAAGCTGGTGCTGTTATGTGATTCTGTGGTATCCTAATTCCCACTATGATGGAGGCAAAAAAGAAAGAAAAAAAACAGCAATTTCTAGAAAAAAAGTAATTTCATCGTGATCACTGTCACTGCAAGGAATTCTGGGGCCCTTGACATGATGTCACCTTAGGCCCCATCGCCAGCCTGCAGAAGGTGCTAATTACCACAGATATTGTGATCGGGAAGGAAGCCATCAAAACCACCACTAAGTGTTACACTTCGGAGAGACATCAGGTAAACTCCACGATGAACTATTCAGAACCTTTGAGCTTTGGGAGTCAAATCTGGAGGGTTGGTGTCTGTTTATTTGTTACACCCATACTTTCACTAAGAACATTGTGAAGGACCAGTGTTAAGTTTTCACACTCCTGGTTGAGCCCATCCCTGGAGCTCCCTTCGGCTACACACACACGCATGCACAAACACACACACGCACACATACACACACGCACACACACACAAACACACACACACAGCTTTTGCTGCTGTAACCCGTACCGCCTTCGTGATACTTGCAGTGCGCATTAAGCCATTTGCAGTATTTTCTTCCATCACCTTTCCTATTGATGCCATTCCTCCTTATAAACAAGCAATTACATGGTGTTCCATTGTAGTAAAACATAAACCATTGTATGGCCATTGCATTTCCTAAGTATATTCACAGCTTGAAGTCCTCCACTGGGGAAAGGAGATTAGAAAGAGGACTGAAGCTAAATCTTCCAGTTTATTGGCCAACTTCTGCTCGGGTGCCAGTTGTGGATTTGCTGTTTTCCAGTTAACCGAGGAGCCAAAACTCTGGAAAAAACAAGCATGCACACTAACTGGAAAGCCAGAGGAAAACGGGCCGGGAAGAGAGGAGCAGCGCCGCTGTTCTCGTCTGCTCCCACCGCTGTAAGGGGAAGAGAGGAGCAGCGCCGCTGTTCTCGTCTGCTCCCACCGCTGTAAGGGGTGAAGGTTATGTATACATTAGTGTTATTGAAGTGACAAGGCAGTTTAATGAAAACTCCACTTTATTCATTTACAAAACAAAAGAATATCGTTTTGCTGGAGCTGGCAAAAAGCTGAAATGCCAGCCTATGCCAATTATCACACTAGCCCTTTTCTCCAATGAATAATGAATGTCACCTTTAGTCTCCTGTAAAATATTTCTACATTAATATAAAAGAGGACCCAAACATAAGAGTGCTTGATTTATCTTCAACATGTACACCATCCAGGCAAAAGTCATGGGACATACACAGCCATGAATAAATTATCATTACTCCAAGCAATGAACAGTAATTTAAAGTACCACTGCCCTAAATCACCAACTCAACACAGATACAAGACTTTCTACCAATTTCCGTTAGAAAGACGATATTATATTTTGTTTTTCTCATCAAGACTTTTTGCAATATTGGCGCCTCAGGGGTGGAACGAACTTCCTCTTGCCATCGTCTGAAGATACACCTCTTCAAGTCCACCCTTACTGTCCACTCTCCCCGTTAAATAAAAATTCACGGACAGTCTTTTCCTGTGCACTCTTTTTCTTGACAACTTTTTTATACAATGTTCTTAGTGATAATTTGACCTTGATGACAGCTCTTGATCTTTGGTCTAGCTTATGAATTGAGGAACAGTCATAGACTGCTGTAAGTTGCTCTGGAAATGAGCGTCTGCTAAATGCTATAAATGTAAATGTAAACTTACGTATCACCAGAAATGACGATCTTGGCCTGCAAACTAAAACATTGATATATTTAGTCCATCCTGCAAGCAGAGGGGTGTCACATGACTCTTGTGGGGTCATTTAGGTAAAGTGTGTCGATGCAGTTTTTCAGCAGCATTTATATCTTCCCAGTGCTTTGAGTTTGTGCTTTTGAAATTTCTATGGTCACTATGCATGTGTGCTTTTACTGAAAATATAACAGTACAAGACCGGGATTCCTTCTACGGTCAGTTGTGATGCGTATAACTTGTTTTGCACTGTGTTTGTGTGGATCATTTTTTTAACATGAAGGAGAACACAGAACGCCCAGCCACCACACCTTTAACCCTAACCCTAGAATGGTGAGCACTGCAACATGAGCACTCTCTTGAGAACGCCCAGCCACCACACCTTTCAGATTCACACTCTTCTCACTCCCTAGCAGAATGGCGTGTGCTGCTTAAAATCTACCGTTTTACTCTAAATTGATTAAATTCACTTCTGCTTGTTTTTGATATAATAATGAAAGATCTCCTTGGTTGTGGCGCATCACCAAAATTCAGCCACATTGGCAAAGGAGGCTAGCAGTTATGAAACAAAACAAAGACTAATAAACATATAATAATCTCCTAACTGAATAGAATAACAGATAACAGATGTGGGTTTCTGCACATTTAGTATAATACTGAAAATCTGTATCACTCTGTCCCTTCAATGAAAGTGAAAGAATGTGTAACTATGTCATATTCCACTGCATCAAAGCATTAAAACATCCTGAAATCTGTTATACAATAAGCTGCACGTAACTCATTTTCTGTGAGCAGATTAAAGAGAACTGGAGTTCATTTTAACTGCCATGTGAGAGTAATTCTACCTTTTGAGTGATCTCAGCACCCCACACAGAGAATTAATAACCTTACTAACCAACAGCTGTTCACGTGTCATTAATATGTCTACAATGCAATTCAGTAACACCTTTTATCACACGCAAGGGTGCTCTGCTAACTAACTGGTAGCAGTTTCAATAAGAGAACTTTCACTACACGTTCTCCTCGTCCTCCTGGGGTCGTGTAAGATTGGTGTTTTTGTTCAGGGGAGAAGGTGACAGCTTTCTGCTTTAGATGTCAAAATTTCACAAGCTGGTTGCAGGGCCATTCAATGTATCAAGACGTCTTTCATGAATCGACAGTAGGGCCCCCCCTGCACCACCCCACTACCAAATCCCCATCTATTTTTCAGCATCTCTATTCAGTGGCTAGTAATCATTTAGATTTGACATGCATTGTGCGGCCTGAGACGGGCCCGCAGAGGCGCGCCCCCCCCCCCCCCCCGCCCACCTGCGCTCCCAGCATAGCGGGCACACCCCCTAAAAACCAGAACAACATAAACA